>OY723386.1:55416541-55431541 GCA_963210295.1 Ophion ellenae | reverse complement strand
GGCGGCGGGCAACAGGATGAATTTCAATGTAATTTTCTCGAATTTTGCGAAGACAATGAGAATCTTTACCCGTTGTTCAACCTACTAAGTGAATTCAACAATATACAACAGTTCATTTCGTTGTTTTGCAAAAAAATAAGAGCCGTCTATGAAAAAAAAAACACATACGTTTAAAAACCCTAAAAAGTCAAAACCGCTCCCGTCTTTGTTGAAAAAATGTTTGCAATTTTCGTCTCTTATTTTTGAAATGCACGAAGGGCAAGCACCGACTGTACGATACATTGCAGTGCGACGAACGGCAATACATGTGCGAAAAAAGTGACATTTTTTTCCAAGTTCGCAAATTGACGTGGCGACTTTTTACTTTGCGTAAAAAAAATTGTGATTTGAATATTCAAACATTATATATATATAAACATTATATTCGTATATATATGCATTTGTACTAGATTTAAATATAAACATAGTAAACAAATTTCAAAAACACGACACATTGTTGATTTTTCATGAAAATTTTCCAATAGTTTTGTGAAAATTGAGGCCTTGTTTGAGAAAAAAAAATGATTGCGGATCCTTTCACGAGAATTATTACGGTAAAAGGGGAAGATACCTTTAGGCGAGGAAAAAATCTGCTGATTTGCATGACTTTTTTACTTCAAAGAAAATATTTCTTCACTATTTTTGAGACTCAGGGTATGTTTTATCACTATTTTTGGCTGTTATATGGTACTTTTGTATTTGATTCATCTTCAAAAATGGCGGAGGTATGGCACGGTCTTCTAAACTGCATTTTCAACACTGGCGTGACGTATAGCTAAAAAACTGATCGACCGACTCTGATGAAATTTGGTATAAATCCTTCTAACCGTATTGCCTAAAACATGAACCTAAATGTTTAAAAAAAAAGTATTTTTTTATTGTAAAATGTAACCATTTATATTTCGGGAAATTCCATCTTTTTGTTTCAAAGCGTACCATTTCATCAATTTTAGATATTTCTCACTTTTTCTTGGTTCATATTCTGCGTATGAGTATTACTAAAAGAAAAATCTTCGTTGGTATTTTTTCAGATTAATCCCGCTGACTCTACGTATCACGATAACTGACAACATCCGCCGCAGCCGGTTTAGCAGATCGTGACATACCACCGCCGTTTTTAAAAATTAATGAAAATGAAAAAATACCACATAACAGCCAAAAGTAGTAACAAAACATACCATGAGTCTAAAAAAATGCTTAAAAATTCTTTCCTTAAAAAAAAAATCATGAAGATCGGCACATTTTTCCTCGCCTAACGGTATTTCCCCCTTTAAATTCGATTTTCTGAAGAACAAAAAAAAATCGCCTCTTGGCCGATTGTGACCGATCGCTGAGGATAAATTGCGGGGATACCGCCGCTATGTTTTCGAGAACGTTTATGGATCCGAAGTAGCGAGAATTATTTGCATCCGACAGATTGCTCATTGCGATAACCCGAGTCATTCGTGCGCGAATGAATAATTCATAGGGTCGGAGGAATCACGTGCTTCGAGCGATAATTACGTGGCTTCGAGACATGCCAATAAAACCGACACTTCGAGGAAGAAAATGCAGGAAAACGCTGTTTCAGCACGAAAATTTCGACGGTGAATTCTTTCCTTTAATTCATTCTTTCACAATCGCTAGTTCGACTGAACTATTATTCGATGTGTTGAAGCTTGGGACATTGATATGCAGCGGGTTCTTCTTCAATTTCTCAATTTTTATTATTTTTATCCAAAACCTTTCCTCATACGCCTAAGTTGTAGATTTCTTGATCATAAAAAAAACGTTTGATTGATTCAAGATACCAAAATTTGGCGAAAAAAATTGGGGCATTAAAAATATATTAATCTTTATTGCATTCCAACCAATCAAACTTCAGCATCGCGCACGATTTTGAATTCCGCAATAAAAATAAAGTGCTTTTTCGAAACTCCTAAATTTGAAGGATTCGTAGTAAATAAGTAAAACTGTTAAAAAAACGAACGTGATTGTGGAGGGTCGTGGCTATGAATAATGAGTGATGATTTTTTCTTTCCTGTTATGCAATTGACGTGTATATTTTTAGAACGATTTAACACAGTGACTCTTTTAGAAAAGTATTGTGATTTTTTTAAATTACTTTTTCACATTCCTCTGGATTATGGGTATATTATAGATATTGATATAAAAGTTGTTACAGTTGAAAAATACACTTTCGAAATACATTTAAAAAAAATTCAATGTACTTATGTAACTCAAACAAACTTTAACCGCTTGTCGGCTTGTTGATAAAATCTTTGGAACTACTGAACCGATCCTCATGAAATTTTAACGACATATTTTTTACATCTATAGCTATAGCGGATGTCAAGGATTTAAAAAAAATTCTATTTACCTTCTTGGCAAAAACGGTGAAAAACAGGTTTTTTTTAAATGTACGCCATTTTGTTATTTTTGCATATATGAAAAATCGTACGACATGCGCTATAGCCATTAACTTACTGAATCTAAAACCGTTTGATTTTTTTTGTTTCGGATGATCCATCTCCGAGATTTCATCAACAGCGCAGACCTACAATTTTTTCAGGACATTTTTTCAACTACCATTTTCGTCTATAAATAGTAGCTTAAATAAACATTTTTTTTAAATGTATTTCGAAAGTGTATTTATTAAGTGTAACAACTTTTATATCAATGTCTATAATATAAACTATCGAAAAAATTCATAAAAATAGCCTTTTTAGCGTCCAAAGTTGGAAGACCCCTTAAGTTTTTTTTTCGCCCAGCTGAGTCGTGTTCGTTGTAATAATAAATGCAAGAAAAATTTCGCAGAATTTTGCTCCATCATTATTTTCCACTGCATCCAGCACTCTCTGGCTCTTATGAGAAATATGTGAGCAATGGACTGCGATGTTTATAGCGGGAGTATAATATTGCAGCGAGGTGTCGAGACCGCGAAAATTGCTGGTGGACTTTATACGGTCGCGGATGTGATGGTATCCTTCGTTTCTGCTTCAACAGTATAACGTGACACGAACGTCGATGTGTTTACGTACGAATGCGTGTACATACATACATGTATACACTCATATATGCGCATACATAAAAATGTAGAAATTATCCGGCGCTAGAAATTATCGCGTTGCGTTGTCGGGTTTTCCTGTACTATTTGCTCTCTCGAGGTCCTTGGAGTTCCCCGCAGGAGTAATTAACGGATTACATCTACCTAGGTGGGTCAAAAAGTGGCATTTTCCAAAAATATTTACATTCGACAGTATCACTTTTTAGCTATATTTACAAAAAAATCATTGAAATATTCCTTAAGTAGTTCTCGAAACACTTTTCAAAGTCGGTGGACATGATATCTCGAAAACCACTTGATGGATTGTTTTCAAATTTACAGGAGATACGATGAGAAAACTCTTCATTTTTTAATAGTTACGTAAAAATGACTTTTTTTCATAGATTTTGTATGCTCGAGTTTCAATTCGTCGCCACGTTGTTAAAAAAATGATTAAAATAATGGACGATCGTCAACGATTCGTATTCCTTGTTAATTTGAATAACCCGTTTGGAGAACAACATCTCTCAGGTCTGCCTTTCCCGTTCGTTAAAAATTTCGAAAATTTTCCGGAGATGGAAATCGAAGAAAATGTTCCTTTGGTGGCACACGGAAAATCGAATCGTGGGAATTTCGAAAGTGGAAGTGTACCTTATAATTTTGCGATTATATATAGATAGTAAACGTCGTGACTTTTGCCCTTGTTCATTAAATACTAACGATCGCCGAAATAGAAAAAAAACTCGCCATCAATTTTCAATTTCGCCGCCTCGTTGAGAAATATATCATCGGTCAATTTCCAGGAAAGAAACCGCTAAATAAACACACGGCGGTGTATAGAAAAAACGAGGCTTTGGAAGCCACGGTCCGCCACCGATGAAAACTTACGAATAAGTACTTGGAGAGCGTTATGAAGAAAGATAATTAAAAAATAAATAAATAAAACCTTCATCCAGATGTGCGACGGAAAAAGCGTAGGACCGTTTGAACCGTTCTCGACGAAAACAGTATGTAGAAGGCCGTGGAGTCAGAGAGGGGTTGGAAATGGCCAACTCGATAAAGTCAAATCTCAAAAGTCTACGTGGCAATGAGAGGGGAAAAAAACAAAACTCCTGGGAACGTGCGCAGGGTGGCGTGAGTGGGGCCAAAGAGTTGTTCCCCGTGCGGATGAATACATCGCGCGAAAATATTATGCGTGCCAGGTCCGGCTGGTGCAATTTATTGCTCGAATAATAATGTTCGCGCCTCACACGTGTGGTCTTTCCTCGACCTCTCTATCGCTCTGTCCTTATCGCTCTTGCACCATGCTGTCGATGATCTACCGCTAAATAGATCCACGCACGCGCACAAACACCACATCTACAAACACCCCCGCTCCTCCCCCCACAAACACACACCAGCAAAGTCACACACGCAAACCTACAAAGTCACACATGCACACTTACAAAGTCACACACACGCGCCTACAAAGTCACACACGCACACCTACAAAGTCACACACGCAAACCTACAGTCATACACGCACGCCTACAAAGTCACGCACGTACACCACAAAGTCACACACGCACGCACGCACGCAAACCTAAAGTCACACACGCACACCTACAAAGTCACACACGCACACCACAAAGTCACACACGCGCACCTACAAAGTCACACACGCGCACCTACAAAGTCACACACGCAAACCTACAAAGCCACACACGCTCACCTACAAAGCCACACACACACGCACACCTACAAAATCACACACGCGCACCTACAAAGTCACACACGCACACCTACAAAGTCGCACACGCACACCTACAAAGTCACACACGCAAACCTACAGTCACACACGCAAACCTACAGTCATACACGCACACCTACAAAGTCACGCACGCACACCACAAAGTCACACATGCAGGCACGCACGCAAACCTAAAGTCACACACGCACACCTACAAAGTCACATACGCACACCTACAAAGTCACACACGCACACCACAAAGTCACACACGCGCACCTACAAAGTCGCACACGCACACCTACAAAGTCACACACGCAAACCTACAAAGCCACACACGCTCACCTACGAAGTCACACACACACACACGCACACCTACAAAGTCACACACGGAAACCAACAAAGTCACATACGCACACCTACAAAGTCACACACGCACACCACAAAGTCACACGCCGCACACCTACCAAGTCACACAAGCACACCTACAAAGTCACACACGCACACCTACAAAGTCACACACGCAAACCAACAAAGCCACACACGCACACCTACAAAGTCACACACGCACACCACAAAGTCACACGCCGCACACCTACCAAGTCACTCACGCACACCTACAAAGTCACACACGCACGCCTACAAAGTCACACACGCACACCTACAAAGTCACACACGCACGCACGCACGCAAACCTAAAGTCACACACGCACACCACAAAGTCACACACGCGCACCTACAAAGTCGCACACGCACACTTACAAAGTCACACACGCAAACCTACAAAGTCACGCACGCACTCCACAAAGTCACACACGCACGCACGCACGCAAACCTAAAGTCACACGCGCACACCTACAAAGTCACACACGTACACCAACAAACTCACACACGCGAACCTACAAAGTCACACACGCACACCACAAAGTCACACGCCGCACACCTACCAAGTCACACACGCACACCTACAAAGTCACACACGCACACCTACAAAGTCACACACGCACACCACAAAGTCACACACGCACACCACAAAGTCACACACGCACACCACAAAGTCACACGCCGCACACCTACCAAGTCACACACGCACACCTACAAAGTCACACACGCACACCTACAAAGTCACACACGCAAACCTACAAAGTCCCACACGCACACCACAAAGTCACACACGCACACCTACGAAGCCACACACGCTAGCCTACAAAGTCACACACACACGTACACATACAGGCGCACGCAAATGGATTACACAATCATGTGCAAAGCATGAAAAATTATCGAGTTTCCCTCTAGTGGCGAGCAATGCTGCCACGAGTCTTTTTCCACGTTGGCGCCAAGCCGATTGTTAGCCGACGTAGTAATTTTAAATGATATACATTGTGTACACATCGTCGGCGTACGATTCCGAACTATTCTCGTGGCGGCTGTATATATGTATTTTAAACTGTAGAACGGAATTGAACGAAAATAGACGCATCGCTGCGAGTTTGATCGCTTCTCGTTCTCGATACACGTTTTCCCATATCGATCGTCCACGTAAATGATCATCTTCGATACTACAGATAAGGACGCGCACCGTCGCTCCGATGACTGATAAGCACAGTGAGGTCACAGCTGAGCGTAGAAAAATGGATGAGAAAATAAGAGAACGAGATGTGAAAGAGTGAGAATGAGATAATACAAAAGTGGAAACAAGATTCAGTCTCGTGCGCCCGCGCTCTGCGACATCACGTAATGTATATGGAAAAAAAGAGTAGACGTGGACACGTGGACGATTGATACAAGTGCGCTGATAAGACCGCATCGTTTGGGAAAAGTTCAATGTGCGTAGACGCGACGATAATCGATAATATTGGATAGGCGATAATATTGATTGACCTCGACGGAAATTGTCATTAAGGGGCTATACCAGTGTGACGCTTTTAAAAAATCGATTTTTTTTGCCTTTTTCGACAGTTTATCCTTTGAAGAATTTCATTATCATTTGTATCATTTCTATCAATATCATTTTATCTTGCAAAAATCGATAGTTAAATCTTTCAATGCGTTTTTCTTGAAAAGAGATTTTTCAAATTTGCTGACTTTGTAACTCAAAGAGCAATTATCCGATTGACTTGAAATTTGAACTGAGTACTCTTGAATATATTTACTCTATAATGACGTAGGATTTTTTTTGATTGGATGAAAATTGACGATTTGGCATTGAAAAAAACGACCATTTTGTTAGATTTTGTTATTTTTCGAAAATCCTACGTCATTGTGCAGGAAATACCTTCCAGTTTAACGACATTTTTTCCTTTTTCAACGTTGGTAGCAGAATTGAGTCGAAATGATGTTTTTTTAAAATGCAACTCGTAGAATGTTTTTTTTTACATTTGAGGAGCAAGCTGAAACCGGACTTGTTCACAGTACGTACATTTTTTTTCGTGCTCTCCAAGTACACCTTTAGTAGCTCCCG
This sequence comes from Ophion ellenae, assembly GCA_963210295.1. Lineage (NCBI taxonomy): Eukaryota > Metazoa > Arthropoda > Insecta > Hymenoptera > Ichneumonidae > Ophion > Ophion ellenae. Next base: position 55,424,287 of record OY723386.1, on the reverse strand, counting down.
AAATATTTTAAATCAAATCCGGCTTGTTGTAAAAAATGTAACCAAGTGTAGACAAATCCGGTTTCGTTCGCCTGTTCCGCATTTATACAACGTAAACAACACTGGTCGCGAATTGGGGGCGTTTTCCGTGCACCAATGTCAACGAACCTACCAAAGTACATAATACTTTTTTTTAATTTGTACAAATTCTTGAACGATCAATAAACGTATAAAGAATTTCGAAAAAAAACGGGAACGTTTAACTCCATTCCAAAAATCACATCTAAAATAGCTTCAACAGTTTAATTCCATTCCAAAAATCACATCCAAAACGGCGATCTAGCCACTTGACACTGCGGCTTCAATAGCCGAAGGGAATCCTGCCGTGAATCACATTTCGAGTGAAAACATCGCGTTTTATGGTGATCGTACTGCGGATAACCCTAAAACGTGGCCTCTGTAATTTTTTTTCCCACAAATATCCAACCACTGCTTTGAATGTAAATCGTCATCTTGAATTCACTCTTTTCCGGTGACTCAGTCCAAAATTTCGTGTATGAAAACCAAAAAGTACATTTGTCGACGGAATAAATAAGATTACCAGACTTGAAAAACATTCAATTACAGTAAAAAATAGTGCTTACAATATACACTGCGAATCCAAGTGCACTACATGCATAGATTATTTTATAAATCCAGAATAAAATTAAATACTCAATTTAGATTTCTACAACAATGATTTTGTATCATAATTCGTCACTTCCGGACTTTCTGTAATGCTTTTAATCGAAGAAAATATTTCGCCCACATATGAAATCGAACCTACAACCTACGTACCTATAATGACGCACGCTGCCCCTACGCTACCGAGTGTTCGTAGCATCTTTGTCGCAGACATGGCATAAGAGGCCAAATGCATTCCTATAATTATTTGTTGTATCACATAAATTATATCAATTACTTTATATCCTTGTGATAATTAGAAAGTTTTATCGAATATCATGCTATAGATTTTTAAAACAAAACTTATTAATATATATATATATTATTTCTCTCGCTCTCCCTCTTCCCACGCCGCCCCTTCTATGTGTGAATTATAATATAGACCGGCCATTAATTCAATCAAACTGAAAAATGTTGGACTACGAAAATTCTGTTTAATAATAAATAAAGAAAAATCGGTACGTTTATTGGATTCAATCAAATTGCTTTTTTAACAGATGAAATCGAATCACAGATTGATTAGGACTAAATAAAATATTGAGTTTTTAGACCATATCAAATAGATCTTGATTTGAATAAACAAGATAGATTTAAAATAAATAATTCCAATAATGGACTGCAATGGGAAAAAATTAATTTCACGAAAAATCGAATTAATTCAAATTAAAAAATCAAACAGACGCATCTAGTTATCAATAGAATTTTTCTGTAAGTGTAGGTTGAAATTCACGGTCTTTCGTACGGTCAGTTGTAATTAACTGAAACATTTAGTTGAAGTAAATATATAATTTGATTGAATATCGAACAAAAGTCCAGTAGGCAGAGATAGAAAAAAAGAATAACTTTATTGGCAGAAACGATCATTCCCGGTGCACGGACAACGATGAATGATGCGTCGGAGGTAGGCTCGGTACTCGCTCTCGGCTTATCTCATTTCGAGAACGCAATTTCTTCGCCGAATATTGTGGAGAACGAGCCGCCATTTTGGTAGCTCCGATGCTCCGGTAAAGCAAAGAAATTCATCTCCCAGCCGCCCTCTCTTCCATTCTCCTGGACCCCTTCCGTTCTCTCGCTCCGTCTCTGTGCCTCTCTATTGTTACCATCGCGATTACGAGAAAAAAGGGTTTAACCGCATTCCAGCGACCATTTAAACCGCGATAGAGATGACGGCGAGGCGGCTCTTCAGACGGTATAGGAAGCGGTTAGTAGCCGGTAGGCAATGCTCTCCCGGCCATCTCGACCAGCTCTACACACTCGTGCGATCGTACTTACGGACCGCATGTGAGTGCGCAGTCCCACACATGGACGCATTTGTGGGCGGCTGTGTGTCATGCACTAATGTGTGGGTACACATGTGTACGTTGGTCCTGTAATGGTACGAGTCTTCTAAGCGGTGACGCTTGTGGCGTATCGCGGCTCATTGCCTCGCCCGATGACGTCAGGAGATCGGACAACCCGAGACGGCCGCCGTATACACAGGGTGTCATATCACGAATCGATAATTCTGCAACTGTCGATAGGTCAGATCATGTTCTACTATAACCTGGAATTTCAGTTTACTAAAAGTCATCCGCTTTTGGTTTTTCGCGTGCCATTTCTACAAATGATAATTTTTTTACCCGGTTTTTTAAAAAATACTCTTGGTTATTTGTTTCATCTAGAAAAGCCTTCTTTTTAACCTTAAATGTTAAGGCGTTAGGCCACAGTAACGGGTACAAAGTCATGTCCGAATTTAACAATTTTTTTCGTATGAAAAAGTGATTCGATCATAAAATTAATCACACATCTATTTAATATGAATATCAAGCTGTTAGAAAATACATATATATATTTTTTTTTCGATGTACAAAATGGCCGACTACTCGAAACTTTTCGAAACAGCTTTTTTCCAATAACTTCAATGATTTTCACTCGATTTACTTCAAATTTAAAAGTTATATTCCTAATTGCATTTCGCAGATAAGTACGTACGGAATTTCTGATTAATCGAAAAATTTTCATTTTATGAGCAGTTGTAACGAAATTTTTCACTGAAAATTCATGTCTTAAGATCAAGTACCTACAACTTTTGAATAAAACAATATTTTTCAAACTCCGTACGTACTTCTCTACGTATTCTAATGTGGATTGACGAGAATTTTGTGTAATTAATTTTACGAGCGAATCACTTTTTCACAAGAAAAAAAATTGTTGAATTCGCACATGACTTTATACCCGTTACTGTGGCCTAAGGCCTTAAAAAATTTGCTTAGTTAATGTCGATTCATATCATTTGTAGAAGTGACTACGAAAAACCAAAAGCAGACGATTTTTTTCAAAAAATAACAAAGCCCAAAATTTCGAAAACCGTGGGATTTTTACTAAACTGAAATTCCAGCATACAGTAGGATAATTTGTGACCTGTCGACGCTTGCAGGCTTCTCCATTCATCGCAGGGCACCCTGTATACGTAAATACGCGAGTTCCGCGTGACCTTCAAATTCCCGCGCTTTTTCGACGAGTCGGCCGCGCGGGAGAGAACGAAGATTGGAGGCGGCAAGCGTACGAGAAAAAAGACCGATAGAGGGGGAAGAAGAGAGAGGGGGGGGTTGCATACCCCACTCTGAGTGCTTCGGATTGACGTCCATGGTATTCTTTTTCGTCGAACACTCACCGCGGATGCGATCGGTTCTTTATTGACGGATATTTATTGTAAAATTGCAGCCGGCCATTTGTGCACGAAGAAAGCACGTTGTCGATTTTATTGGTAGGGTTTTTTCGATTTTTTCTCTCGATTTTTCAAAAATCATTTGCGGGGATCGTACGTACGAGGAGAAGAAGGAGAAGGAAGGAACGAAATAAATGTGTTTTTTGTGTCGAATGAGGCAAAAATCCATAGAACTGTATAGATGAGACCCGAAAGCTTAGGTGTCGTTGGTGAGTCGAGCCTCCTTCGATCACGCCACATTCGTACAATGGAATTATGCCGGCCGGCCAGCGAATCTTTTCATCGCGATCGTGTGATGAGATCACGTACCGAAACGCGCACATTTTCGACCTATTGTAGGCTCGGTAATACGTGTACTTATCGTTACAGTAGTTGGGCATGTGGATACTTTGATGCACACGTATATATTCGTTAGAGTGTACAAGAGAAAAAGTTACTTTCTTTTGAGTCTCCCACTTTTTGTTACAAGCGAGAATGGCTTTCCTTTGCTTCTCGCAATAAAGGGCCCGGCAATGAATCTTAAGGGTTGAGGGGAATCAATGGTTTGAGGGGCTAGGCTACTGGGAAAATTTCGAAAGATTGTTCGTCGCTTGAGGCTAATCAAACTGAAGACGAAGGTCCGACAGAAAGTGCAGGAATCGCAGATTGAGGGTAAACTTATGATTACGATAAAACTGCTAGTCAAATTTTCAACGCATTTTTTTTAGACGCGGCCGGGTTGAAATTCCGAACTTTGAATGATCAGAGCGCTCAAAACTCCGAAAGATAAAAAATGCGAAAAAAAATTGACACGAAAGGCAAAAAATCCGAAAATCTTAACACCGTCAAGATAATTCGGCTATGGAAGTTTTTAAAGTTTCAAAATTGTCAATAAATCGACGAATTATTTTAAGATTTTTTTTTTTAAGTTAAGAAGTCATTTTACGTCAATTTTGAAATTTGTCTAGACAATGTTATACGTTCTACATCATTTATAGTCAACTGTGTAGACTTTCGCTGGCATAATCTTGACGAGCCTTGTAATTTCGGAAAATTAAAATTAGGAATTTTAAACCGTCGGCGCATTCAAAGTTCGGAATTTTAACCCGGCCCTCATGTCAAGATACACTTATACTCTGATCGATTTATAACAATGAAATCAATATTTTCATCTTTCAACCCGTTTTTCTCAAAACATTTTTCAAATTTGCTGCAGTTGTAACTCGAATACAAATAATCCGATTGACTTGAATCTTGTTTCAGCGTATTTACTATTCGTTTCTTCGTACAACTGTCCACTTTTTCGATTGGATAAAAAATGTCAATATGCCATGCAAAAAACCATCAGATTTTTAAGCGCAATTTGGAACTTTTTTTTCAAAACTTCGTCATTTTGGTGGATGTTAATTCGCTCTTTGAATTGCAATGTCAGCAAATTTTGAAAATCTCATTTCGAGAAAAACGCATTTAACGATTTAAGCGATATAAAATTTTTTTGCAAAATAAAATAATATTGATAGAAATCGATTCGAAAAATATTTTTAAAAAATCGATTTTTTTCAAGTATCACACTGGTATAGCCCCGTAAGGCATCCGCTCTCGAGGGATGCACACGTGTGTGCACAAAATCGACTCTCTCTTACTTATTCGCCGTCCTTCTCGTTTTCTTCAGTCTTTTACCCCCTACGCCTTTTGTATCCAGTCTTTTACGTGAAGCGCATAACAATCGGTCATTACGTATCAAACCACATACACATGCGCGCAGGGGCGCCCGCACGTCTCGTTTTTTCAAAAATATGGCCGCTATTTTTTTCATGGCGTAATCTTAGGGAAAAAAAGCGGTGCGGTAACCGGAGAAAAAGATAGCGGAATGTTTTGTTTCAGGAAACAAATGTATATAGTGTCGTGGCGGGCGCTTCTGATTGCATATACGCATATGTGCGATATTGCTTATCACAGAACGTGTTCGCGTAAGTAAACCGATATCCCACTGATAATCGATTTACTTACGATTCATTGCACTCAGTGTCGCAATTTCTGAGAGAGAGAAAGGGAGAGAGAGAGAGAGAGAGAGAGAGAGAGAGAGAGAGAGAGAGAAGCAATAACCAGCGTACGAAAACAAAAGTGACTCGTACATCGGGAACTTTGCTCCTCCCCCATCAAGCAGCCTTCGATTGATAGGGACCAATATTACGCAAGCTGCATTGATTCACATTTCAACCTTGAACAGTTTCTTATATCCCGATTATACGATAATTGTGAGGTTATATCTCTTCTAAGGGGGAGATATCTTTAAACGAAGAAACAAATTTGCTGATTTTCATGATTTTTTTTAAGGAGGTACACCAGCTTCATACAATGTTGCCATGCTAAACCATGGTAAAATTTCAAAATGGTGATAGATCAATAAAATTTGGTGAATATATTCTTTAGTATTATATATGTCAATACAATTTTTTTCAGATTTTTTCATTGTGCCGTTATCGAGTAATTGAACATTGAAGTTCACGTGTATAAGCATAGCGTTTTTATAGATATAGGTATATATTCCGGGTATAAGAATAAACGCTTGTGAATTATTTGTAAGAAAACGGCACAACCAAAAAATCTGAAAAAATTTGTATCTACATGAATAATACTAAAGAATATATTCATCAATTTTTATTGATCTATCACCATTTTGCTGAAGCTGGTGTACCTCCTTAATGCAATATTTCTTCGCCATTTTTGAGACTTAGGGTATCTATTTTTATCACCACTTTTGGCTGTCGCGTGGTATTTTTTTCGTTGATTGATCTCTAACCCTAGAATGGTACACTTATTTTTTTGCCTTCTAAAGGCACATTGGGGCACGAAGTACCCCACGCGTTGGACCCGATTATCGGGGTCACAAATAGTGAATAAAATTATTAGAAGCACATAATTTTCTTCGTCTTCAACGAGGAAGCCAATGGTCCCATTCAAAAATTTCAGAAAATTCCAAAAGTGTGTCAAAGTTTGATCCGAAGGGAAAACTTTAAATTGGTAAAAGTGTAAAATTGTGTGAAAAGTGTAAAATTGGTAAAAGAATATAGCCCAGTGTGCCATTGTAGGGTTAAAAATGGCGCGGTCTTCTAAACTGCATTTTCAAAACTGGCGTTTACGTATAGCTAAAAAACTAATCGATTCTGATAAAATTTCGTATCAATCTTTCTAGCCTCATTATCTGCAACATGATGCTAAATGTTTTCGAAAATTCAAACAAAAAGTATTTTTTATCTGAAAATGTAGTCATTGTTTTTTCGGAAAATTCAATATTTTTGTTTCAAAGCGTACCATTTAATCGATTCGCAACATTTCTCACTTTTTCTTGGTTCATATCCTGCGTAAGAGTGTTGATGGGAGAAAAATCTTTGTTGGTTTTTTTTTCAGATTCATTTCGCCGACGCTACGTGTCACGCCGTCTGACCACGTCCGCTGCAATCCGTTTATAATACCGTGCCATAATTCCGCCATTTTTAAAGATTGATAAAACAAAAAAATACCATGTGAGAGCCCAAAGTAATAATAAAACATACCCTGAGTCTGAAAAATAGTGAAGAAATCTTTACTTAAAAAAAAAATATCATGAAAATCAGTCATTTTTTCCTCGCGTAAAGGGATCTCCCCCCTTAGTTCGATATAAAATAATGATGATTATTGATAATGATAATATTTTGTGTCGCACAAAAATGTAAGACATTTGCATCGGTTGTTTTTTTCCCACGGCTCACACGGGCAGACATTTCCGTCGTAATTAATGACCCGGCCAAACCTGCTTGTTTTTTGCTATTTCCCCACCGAGTCACTATACCCAGTAACGCGTTCTTCCAACGCCCCCGGCGTGAAATCCGGGTCAAAGACCGTGATTTTTGCCTCGAAGCTCGGAAGTCTCGATTTTTAATCGATAGATCTATAAATTATTGGGCGTACAAATAAGTGTCCGCCATTTGGCAAAAGACGGCCCTACCAAGAGGTTACGGTTGAAATTGTCAGATGTTAAACGTCATATCGTAAGTTTGGCCATCTGGCAAGACCATAACCTTGAAATTTTAGCAATTTTGTGTCAGCATCGCATAATTTTTTTCGTGCGAAATTGTCGAGTTTTGAGCGTCGAATTGAGCAAATAAGCGTCATTTGCGGGAACATTTGCGTTTGGCACGAATCTCCCTCCAATAATGCTTCCAATTCCGCGTCTTCGTTTCGGCCTTCCGCTATGTTCCTTGTCTTTGACGTGAAGGGGTTCTTAAGGGGCTATACCAGTGTGACACTTTCAAAGAATCGATTTATTTATTTTTTTGCCTTTTTCGACAGTTTATACTTTCAAGATTTATACTTTC
>OY723386.1:55144680-55416341 GCA_963210295.1 Ophion ellenae | reverse complement strand
TCGGCTATATAGCTACCTATGCGGGTTACAGATGCACAAAGTTTTACGGGAGTGGCAACGGAGCCAGAGAATAAGAAGGAGAGAATAAGAAGGAGAGAAAGAGTCAGAAAATTGCGGGCCGAAATATCCAGCGGGCCATTTGCGGCAATGCGGGCATAACGAATTTTTTTTCTGTCTCTGACAATTGACTTTATCAACGAGCCCCTTGGCATTAGTCGGCTCCCCCTTTATCAAGGAGCTTCGCGACCGTTTCTTGGCTGCGAGAGTGGGGGTGAAAATGCAACGAGTTTTCGGCAGGATGCCAACCTCTTGCGAATCAAATTTTCATGTACAGATTTATTATCGTTATTGTGCAACTTCCAATTCATAATATTGGTGAAAAATATTTCTAAGCAAAGAAATTATATTAATAGTTATGATTGTTGCAATTAAATGAAAATATATTGAAATTTTATTTAATAAAAAATACCCGACGGTTTCGACAATAGCGACAGTCGGCTGTAACACTATGTAAGTTTCAAGGCCTTATATACGCGAAAAATTTCAAAATTTTCCCTTTTTATTTTATTTTTAATTCCATTAGCCTGAACGGTTAGGAATATTTTAAGCTTTACAGAATTGAAAATTTTTGTAAAGACCGCCAACCGCAAAGCCGTTTTTCCACGATCCACTTTTTGAACCTTGTGAAAATTCTGACTCCTGAACGAAGGTTCAGATCGCTTTGAAATGTTCACAACATATTCTTAGTATCGTCACCTATCGTGTGAACCACAGAAACAAAAATTTCCATGGCACAAAAACATATAAAAAATAAAATACCGACAGAAAATTGAGTAAAAAAATGTTTAATTTCGAATTTTTATTATAATGATAAAAAAAAAAATAATCTTGTTGGTTCACACTGAAGATACATTCATTATACCATGATAAATATGTTCATTTTTTTCAGACACCCACATCGATGCCGAGAACATTCACCATCAACGAGCGCCAAAAAAAATACATTGCTTTATTATATTATATCTCCGCCATTTGTTAATATTTCCGATTTTTATTTTTACATATACTCAACCATGTGCATAAATGATGTGTAAAAAAAATGTCGTCAATACATGCGTCATTTTTTTCAACCGCGTCTAAAAAAGTGCCTTCGAAAATCGGCGAAATCGCGTATATAAGGCCTTAAACACCATTGTGGATTATTAAATACCCGCTGGTCGATGCTCGACTGTGAGTGGATCACTCGACAGAGCCAGTTAATGCGGTGTTGCCACGTTCAACCTACACGTTCCGTTAATGTCCGGAAACATACCGTTCGAGCTTAAGGGGTTGGGCGACTGCGAAAATTTCCAAAACTCGTTGAACCTTCGATAAATATTTTTCCTTTAATTGCGCAAACTTTATTTCGTCAATTAAGGCTGTGAAAAGAACTCAAACGTTTTTACGTATCCTTATTACAAATTTACGACCCTAATTGCGGAACGAAAGGCTTATGATAATGACGAAAATAAATGAATGAAAAATTAGGAGAACAAAAAATCATTGCATCGCAACGATCCAAATTTCAACGCCGTTCAACTTGAACGTTAAAAGACTCGGAAACTATGTTGTGAAACTGATCGATTTTCGTACAATTAATGCACCATAAATTAATGCTCTCGGTGATTTAAATTTATCGTATCCAAGCATTTCGACTTTGCTCTCGACACTCCTTATTTCCCACACACGATGCTATCTCGCGACGAGTGGTATCGTGACATTCGCGCGTGTACACTGAGTCACGTCGTATCAAATAGTCGTCGGGGGCGAATTTTCCGTACGATTGGATCCGCGAACGCGCGTGTCCCGTTTACGGAATATCATAACGAGACGACGGCGTGTACGCGTGAATCATCGAAAAACGAGACTCGATCAACCTGTGACGGAGAATCGGTGAATCGCGTAATACTGCACTCTGAGAACTTGCATTGCGTATTGCGCGACGAGAAATCGCGAGTTGGCATTCCCGGCTGGTGTTGAACGGAATTTCCACACTGACAGAAAAATTCTAATGATATTAACCAACCGCGTCTATCTGAATTTTCAAAAATTCGGTTTAACTAGATTTTTCGTAAAATTAAATTTTTCCCATTGCATTCCATTATTGGAATTATTTATTGTAAATATATTTCTTTATCCAAATCAAAATCTATTTAATGTCGTCCAATGAGTGAATATTTTATTCAATCCTAATAAATCTGTGATCCGGTTTCATCTGTTCGAAAAACAATTTAGTTCGATCCACTAAGTGTATCTATTGGCTTTTTTTTAAGGGTCTTCTCACTTCAGACGCTCATAAAACGCTATTTTCATGAATTTTTTCGATGGGTTTATATTATAGATATTGATATTAAAGTTGTTACACTTAATAAATACATTTTCGAAATACAAAAAAAAAAATTATTCAAGTCACTATTTATAGACGAAAATGGCAGTTAAAAAATGTCCTAAAAAATTGTAGGTCTGCGCTGTTGATGAAATCTCGAAGATGGATCATCCGAAACAAAATAATCAAACGGTTCTAGATTCAGTATGTTGATGGCTATAGCGCATATCATACGATTTTTTATCCATGCAAAAATAACAAAATGGCGCACATTTTTCGAAAAAACAAAAGCACGTGTTTTTCACCGTTTCTGGCAAAAAAATAGGAAATATCGAAATTAAAAAAAATCCTTGATATGTGCTATAGGTAGTTGTAAAGAATATGTGGTCAAAATTTCATAAGGATCGGTTCAGTAGTTTCGAAGATTCTATCACAGTCGTCGAAAAACGTTGTTTCGAGAAAAACGCGTTCAAAGTTTGTTTGGGTTACATAAATACATTTTAAACAATTTTTTTTATGTATTTCGAAAGTGTATTTATTAAGTGTAACAACTTTTATATCAATATCTATAATATGAACCTATCAAAAAGATTCACGAAAACAGCCTTTTTGAGCGTCTAAAGTGAAAAGACCCCTTCATTTACATTAAATAGAATTTTCGTAGTCAACCATTTTTCTATTTGATTGAACTAATGGTTTGAAGAATCTATAGCATGGTATTCGATAAAACGCTCTGATTATCACAATGATATTAACTAATTGATATAGTTTATGCGGTACAACAAGTAATTATAGGGTTTCATTTGGTCTCTTATGTCTGCGACCAAGATGTTACAAGCACTCAGTAGTAGGTTGGTTCTAGGTTCGGTTCAAAAAAATCATTTCAGAAGGCCAAAGAACGACGCATTACGATACAAAATCGTCGTGGTAAAACTCTCAATTAAGTGTTCCATTTCATTTAGGATATTACGAAATATTTTATGCATATAGTACACTTACATTCACAGTGTACATTGTAAACAAATAAAGATTTATTTAAATCGAATCTTTATTTATTCAATTTGAATATATGTAATATTTAACAAGAATAGCCGAAAGCAATAAAAAAATATCTTTAAAAAAAAAAGATCGTAGTAGGCCGCGAGACAGAAAAAAAAACCTATTTGATTTAAATAGATCCTATGTAAATTAATTTTTTTTTTTGGCAGTGTACTCTGGAAACGTCAGAAGGCATGCTGTCGAAATTTGCATAATTGGAATGCGACGATATTTTTATTTTTCATTTCATCATTTTGTTTCATTATCCAAAGACTTTTCTTGCAAATTAACGTCGTAAATTTCTAATAAGCATACGTAGAAACTTTTGATCGATTTTTAGCCCTGCATCGGCCGAAAAAAGTTGAGTTATCAAATGTCATTAATTTTCGTTGCGTTCCAACGATGCAAATGTCAACGTCATAACTTTGCATCGTTGGGCTGCAACGGAAATACTTTTTTATATCCTTCTGCTCCATTCTTTGTGTTACCCAAAATATTTTTCGATATTGTTGGGTTGTTGGTATCTAATGAGGATCTCGAAAAAAAAGTTTATCGTAGCTTCGATCTGTCGAGAAAAAGTTGGCAATGAGAAAAAAAAAATACTTTGTTCCGTTGCAACGATGCAAATTTCGATATTATCGCGAGGCGCATTTTCCGTCATTCCCTCTCGGTCAACCGTCGAGCGTCTACTTTATTGTTATCGCTTTCGCTGCCATTCTGTTTCGCGTCACTCGGCTTCTCGCCACATCCAATCAAACAAATGCCTGCCTGCGCTGGCACGTACGGATTTTACGCCGATACTCGGACGAATTGAAGCATCGACAATTCAAATATCCTTGGAGTGAACCTTTTTTTCCCTTATAAATAGAATGTAAAAGAAATATGTATGGAAAATGAAACTTCGATTGAAAATGGAAAAAAATGAAAATAAAATTAACAAGAATGTCAGATTTACTCGAAAAATTGAAGAAAAAAATCCATACATGTTTTGTCAGTGAAACACGATAACAAAAAAGTTGGCCCAAGTCTTAGCCAATATTGTCTATTTTAAGAAAAAAAAATCTCGTTTTTTTAATTTCATATCAACTGGGTGGCCAAAATAAAAAAAACCATCGCGTTCGAAGGTCCGTCACGAGATTGTTTATAACTTCTTTAATTATTAATACTTTTTGTGTAAGTTGGTACACAACTTTGTGAAGGGGCACCATTAATGTGACACTTTCAAAAAGATCGATATCTTTTTGATAATCTATACCTTCAAGTATACCTTACTACTATACTATACCTTATACTTTTATCGATTTATAACAATGAAATCAATATTTTCATCTTTCAACGCGTTTTTCTCAAAACGACATTTTGCAAATCTGCTGCAGTTCTAACTCGAATACAAATCATCCGATCGACTTGAATCCTGCTCTAGAGTATTAAATATTTGTTTCTTCATACAATGACTTTTCAGTTTTTCGATTGGATAAAAAATGTCAATTTGCCATGGAACTTTTTTTCAAAACTCCGCCATTTTGTTGCATTTTATTTTTTCTCACAACCCTGCGTCATCGTACAGGCAATATTTTCAAGTTTAAAGGACTTTTTTTATTTTCTCATTTCGGATACGCTGAAGGCAATCACTGCAGCAGTGGAAGAATTTTTTTTGTGACTCGGGAGACGGCGCATAAGTCGCTCAAAATTCAATATTTTCATACAAAAAAATTACTGGATATACATAATTTATACCGAAATATGTCCTCGAAATTTCAAAACATTCGATGCATTCCTTTCTTTCAATGAATTCACGAAAATTATCTTTTTCGGGCAGTCACACTAGTGGTGCCCCTTAATGTACTTTTTTAATGTACAAATAAATGTAAAACTTTTACAAATACAAAAATAAATAGAAAAATGAATGTAATCAATTTATAAACCATTAATAAATAAAAGAAAATAAAGTAGAAACAAAATACTCGCTGTCCTGAGCCGTTTCTCATGTTTGGCCCTGTTGTGACACCGAATTGTCGCAAACAATGGGTTTGAGGAAACAAAAAACAAAAGGAAATTCGTGCCTTCGAAGCAGAGTCCTTTTCACTCGTACACTTTTCCAAACGACATATTTTCAACGTCCCTCGTACATTTCGAACGAAAACGTAGCAGGAAAAACATGAAGTACGAACAGATCACAAATAATTATCACAACAATAATAATAGGAGTCCTATACGGGGACATATGGTTATTACAGAAACTACAATAACAAAAACCATAGTAACGCTACTTATTGTTGTTATCGTCATTATTACCACGATTATTATTATTATCATTATTTCAACGACAATGGGCACAACAATATGAGTGCTAATAATTGAAACGATATGAAAGCACTTATCCGGGGCTTAATGACGATTATAAAAAAATACGACCACAAATACCGCGGTGAGTAATTATTAGGTTATTAAATTAAAGCCTTTCCGTTTTATCATCAAAAATAAAAAAGCAGTCTCAAAAAAAATGATTAATTTTGTTACATGTATCCACCATCGCATTCCATTTAGAATCCGATGGTTAATACGTAGAATAAAATGAATCATTCTTTTCAAGCGGTCTTCTCACTTTAGACGCTAAAAAAGGCTATTTTCGTGAATTTTTTTGACGAGTTTATAACATAAATATTGATATAAAAGTTGTTAGACTTAAGGGGTTAGGCCACAGTAACGGGTATAAAATCATGAATCTGGAATTTTCGAAAAATCGATTTTTTTTTCTTTAGACGCTAAAAAGGCTATTTTCATGAATTTTTTTGACAAGTTTATAACATAGATATTGATATAAAAGTTGTTAGACTTAAGGGGTTAGGCCACAGTAACGGGTACAAAATCATGTGCGAATTTAACAATTTTTTTTCGTATGAAAAAAAATTCTACTCGAAAAAGTCTACTCGAAACTTCTCGAAACAGTTTTTTTCCAATTGACGTGACAAACTTCAACAATTTTCACTCGATTTGCTTCAAATTCAAAAGTTATATTCTTAATTGCATTTCGCATCGAAGTGTCTACGAAATTTCTGATTAATCGAAAAATTTTCATTTTACGAGCCGTTTACGAGCAGTTATAACGAAATTTTTCACTAAAAATTCATTTCTCAAGTTCAAATACCTACAACTTTTGAATAAAACAATATTTTTAAAATTCCGTACACACTTCTCTAGGTATTCTAATGTAGATTGACGAGAATTTTTGTTTTTTGTTCCACGTAAAAAATTGTGGACGCTAAATGTCACGCCGCGGAGCGCCTAAAAAAAGATAACTCAAGAAAATATTAGCAGTCGGCCATTTTGTACATCGGAAAAAAAATATATTTTCTACCAGCTTGATATTCATACTGAATAGATGTGTAATTAATTTTATGAGTGAATCACTTTTTCATACGAAAAAAAATTGTTAAATTCGCACATGATTTTATACCCCTCACTGTAACGCCTTAAGAGTAACAACTTTTAAATCAATATCTATAATACAAAACTATCCAAAAAATTCACGAAAATAGTCTTCTCAGCGTCTAAACTCAGACGACCCCTTAAGACTGCCTCTTTATTTTATGTTCGGTGACAAAACGGAGACTTCCTCGCCACCCCAATAACATCAGCATAGTAACAACCACGATAACAACAACAAGAAAAACAATAATAACAACAAAGACTCACCAGAATCGGAGGGTGTCTGTACTCCGAGATGTTCGAGTTTTTTGCTGCTCGGTTGATGATAGCAATGATCGTTGAGGGTGTTCCAGTTGTCGGGCTCGTGTTTGACGATGCGTTCTTCTTGCTGTTGTTCATCGTTCGAATCGTCGTATTCGTGATAACTCTCGTGCTCGTCCTCGATCTTGATTCTCGCATTGTTTTGATGATGATGATTATGATGATTATGATTGCTATTGTGATGATGATTGTTATTATGATGATGATGATTGGTGTTGTGATGTTGATGATAGGGAACAGTGGTGGGAGGTGGCGAGGGTGGTGAATGATGATTGGTATGATGATGACGATTTTGATGATGATGATGGGGATACTGATGCTGATGATACTTTCGTACGAGTTGTCCGGTGACTTCGCTCACCGGTGCCGATTTAACCACCGAGTTGCCAAATTCGTCGCCCATGCATTCGGACAATTTCTCGTTTATACTGATCTGATCGTGTTTGAATATCAACGGCTCGTCATCAATCTCCTGTTTAACGCTGTGACAGTGCTCCTGTTTGATGCTCGTTATCATCGGTGGGCTCGTTTCATCCTTGGCGTAATCGTCCTCCTCGTCCTCGTCGTTGTCGTTGTCGTCGTCATCCTCGTTCTCGTCGTCCTCGATCTCGGACTCGGAGCTTTGAGGGGTTTCCGGCCTCGCCGAATCACCGTCACTCTCGAGGCCGTCCTTGTTGTTTCGTCGCTGCTGATAGAGGCTTTGGTGCTGCGATTGTTGCTGCTGTTGGGGGCTCGTTTGTTGGCTGACGGGTTGTTGCTGTTGTTGGCTCGTAGTCCTGGAGGATATCAGGAGACTTCTGCCAGCCGGGACTTTCTTGCTGTTCAACAGAGCGTCCTTCTTCGCTGGCAGTGTCCTGTTGTGCTCCTTGCTTATGCACAGACCCGCCCACATGCAGTCGTGATGACGTATCTCACGGGACTCCCGACACGAAACTTTGTCGTAGAATTCCGGCAAACATACCGCCTGACTCGATGTGTATTCCTCGTAAGGGACGCCAACGGCGTTGCTCGAGTTGCCGTTGTTGCACGTTGATACGTTGCCGCTGCTGTAGACACTGTAAACGCTGCCCGTGCTCGCGGTCGTCGTTCCTCCAATCGCTTTGTCAATTGTCATGCCGTGAAGGCCACTCGTACCAACCGGACCCGTAAATACACCCGCGCTCTGATGACCGTAGATGTATTGCGCGTCCAGCGGCTCGTCAAGATCGAATTTCTTCCATATGTCGTCCGACAGCACCGAGTCCAGAGGCTCCTCCAAGACACTCATGTCCGTACAGTCCCAAACCGGTACAGGCATCTTTCCACGCTCGCTCACTCCTTTCTGCAGACATAATCGGGGGGGTTTTGTCTTGGATTCGGTTTTATCTTTTTACGCATCGTTTGGGATTTTTGCGGTAACGGAGATTTTTTTGAACTTCTCATTGGGAACATTGGGATGGTGAATGAGTTCTCGCTGTTTTTCTCGTGGAAATTAATGATTTGTTTGGATAAATCATTGGTAAGGGGTTAGGCCAGTCTGGGATTTTCGAAAAGTCGATTTCTTTTTCTCAATGGTCCCTTGGGACCTCAAAATTGATGTGGCAAAGGATTATGGTCGGGAAAAATCTCTAAGTACTCGGGTTTCGAATTTCAGTACAAGGCTGTCGGGACCCGCAGCGAGCTAGTAAAAACTTCAAACGCGTTTATCTCAAAACTGCATCTTTCAAGTTGGCCGGAAACATAACTCGGACAATTTTCAACCGATTCACTTGAAATGTTGAATATATCTTGTAAAGTACATTGTCTATGGAAGTACGTAGGATTTTTAAAAACTATTGAATAGTTCATTTGTTATTATCAATTATCTGACGATTTTTTAGGCAAATTTTTCACTTTCCATTGTAGAAGTGCGCTATTTGGCCAAAAATCAATATATCGAAAAAATCCTACGTGCTTTTATAGCAGTTATTATATATAATCGAAAAAAAATTATTGGCTCATTATAATTCAAAAATTACAGGAGCTGTTTGTCCGGCCGTGGAACCTGGAAAAACGGAGACGTCATCGCAAAAACGCTGCACAGCCGCCATTTTGAAATTAATCGCTTCAAAAAAATTATTGTATACAGTCACTGATATGTATGATAAACACCCTTTTTTGTAATCTCGCTATATTTGGTAGTTCTTCGGGAAAAAAAATCTCCCCAAAGCCTATTTTTTCGGCCTCTAGAGTGGCCTAAGGCCTTGATGCTTTCAATAGAGCATGGATCCCGGTTTTCGGTAATATCGAAGTACCGGAATATCCGACCAAAAATCCGATCTTGGACTCGAATCATACCGATATTGAAATGCTCAAAATTTGCCTCTTTGGAATGCAACGAAAATTCATTAACATTTTTTATTGCCTCATTTTCGTTATCATCCAAAAATGGTTCTTACATATTCGGGCTTCAGATAATTAATAAGGATCCTGAAAAACGTTTGTGTTTTTGGAGGCCCGAATTCGCCAAAAAAATATTGGGCTACGGGACTTTCGTTGCGTTCCAACGATGCAAACATCAGTATCATGTATTTCGATATCAGAGTTGAAAACATTAGAGTATCATTGTGATTGTTTTTCTTTCCATTGAAGTTACTTTTACTTGTTTTTCTTACTACGTCCAACAGCCTTAAAATATTATTACCTACACTCAATAATTCCGAAGTGTAAACGTATTGATCCACGAGTGGGTAATTAGAAAGGGCCTTTTCTTCCGCGGCTTACACCTGCGACAAGGTAAGGTCGTCTCTGAGAGACGAAACTTCAGATGCCCTCTGTTTTTCGGGGTCATTGTTTCAACAACCTCAATCTCGTTAATTAAAGTGACCGTACTGTTGCCTGCCTGCCACGAGCTATGCCATTTGTTTGCATTGTGGTAGCTACTGCTGTACTGACTTGCATGAAACTTCCTAATTTTAATTTTGCTTGTTTACTACTTATTCCATTTGCATAAAAGTTCCATAAATTAATATATCCATAAATAAGTTGCATAATTTTTTTGTTTTTCGTTTGTTTATCTATTTTATGTTGGGTTGGATATATTTAAGAACACAGCAGAGTGTGTTTAGAAATGTATAATAAATGAAGATCTCAATAAAAGATGGCGATTTTTAATAAAAACTGGGGTTTCACTTAGCTATACAGTATCATTTCTACAACTTCCATGTTCACTTTTAACCTTCTAACATTTTTAATCGAGGTTTCCCATAAATGTAGGAAAATATCGAAACACCGGTATTCCGATGTTACAACTTGTTGATATCGAAATAATACCGGTAATAGAAAAAGCTCCGATAGTCCAAGCTCTAGCTTCCAATCGTTTCGGAACTGTTGCGTGATCAACTCCTAATGATTCTGCAAGTTCGGCTAGCGTATGGTATGCGTCTTCGTGAAGTAACGCCTCCAATTCAACACGTCAAAATCATTATATTTGAAGCGTCTAAACCAATATCTTCATGTTGTTTCCAACAGACCATGTTCGCCGTAAGTCTCGACAAGAATTCTGTGTGCTTCAGCTGCCGATTTTTTTGGAATGAAGTTGTGCACTAAAATTCCCCGCGAATACTCTTTTTTGGACACGAAATTTGACATGTTCAACACGATGAAAAAAAAACGTTGTTCACACTTAGGCGAAATGACATACACTGAATTTCAAGCTCGCGTATAGTACTTCTTTATAGATGCGTTACCATCTTAAACTACACGCACGCAGTTCTGGTAACGCCATCTGTTGGAAAACAGCGAGAACTCATTCAACGTTCGAATACGTTTCTTGTTTCGCGGGGAATTTCCAGTTTTTGAGATCCCTTGCTTAATCGTCGCACATCGATGATGTGTGGGTCTTGTATGTTCTGAATTTAGTGACAGAGAAACGCCCTAGATTCTAACATTGCTTTGATTTCTTGGTGCCGTTACTTTGAGCATTTTAGATACGGGGCTGATTATTGTATGGGTGTAGACTATTGCAGAAGTTATGTTCCGATGTGATGATGCGTAAGCTGGTCCAATGGTGCGGATTTTGAGGCGAGTTTGAGTTTCCATAAGTTGACCCTAAATTTCTTTTTAAATCTAGTATGTCTGGATAACTTTCACCCATAGAGAGAGAGAGAGTCACCAATTGAATTTGATTAATCCCGCGGCAATCGCGATATTGAAGTTGGCATCGCTGGAACGCAACAGAAATTCGTCTTCATTTTTTCATTTCTTTATTTTGACCACTATCCAAACTCTTCTTTTGCAGTTTTAGGCTATGGATCTCAACTAAGGATCTTCAAAAATATTTCAGCGACATTTGTAGCTCAAGTGTGCCATAAAAATTGCACAAAACGAAGAAATTTTTTTTTGTTGTGTTCCAATGGTGCAAACTTCAATGCCATGAAAAAATGCCATTCTCGTATTCAGTATCAATAGGTGGCATCGGAGTTTGCGTTATCACAATGCATCCACATTCCTAATTTTTTCTATAATTCATTTTTTCATAAATTGAGATTGATTCCTAATAAGACTGCGAAAGACCGTGCAAATGATTATCTCCCTCTAAACAAGGGGCAACAATTCGAGCGATTGAAAACTAACTTTTCTCGCATTCCAACGGTGCAAATTTCAAAATTATGACGAATGACTGATTATCTGAATCAACGTTATACGGCCGCAACTTTCCTGTCTACTATAGCTCACGAAAAATCAGCGCCATATCTAATGTACGAGAATTCGTCGTAAGAACACTTCAACGAGTTGTTGAAATTTAAAAAACAATGCAATGATTCATTTATATCAATATTGTCTCTTATCGCGTTCGTGGGATCGAGAGAGAGAGAGAGAGAGAGAGAGAGAGAGAGAGAGAGAGAGAGAGAAGAGAAGAGAGTGAGAACGATTAAAATGTTACTGCACACTCATCCCTTCGACAGAGCGAAACGCGCCTCGCGATCATTCATAAACTCGACCAGATGGAGCCTCGCGTAAAGTACGTACATACGTATAGAGTGTGTGTGCATCGAGATTCACATGTACGCTCATGTGCATTTCCGCGTAGCCATATCCATAGACATGTGTAGTATAGTACTCGCGAGACAGTTCCACTGACCGTTATATCATTACGTCTGGGCGTGCTCTCGATGACGCCGGCCTCGAGTGGCTACGTACCGGAAGCACGTGAAGAACGGCGGGAGAGAGCGAGTGCGCAAGAGAGAGAGAGAGCGAGAGAGAGAGAGAAACCAATACCGTAAAATGGGGTTAGATTGATATTAAGGGTAACTTAGGCATTTTTTGGGGCTACCTCAACAGAGCGCCAAAATACGGTTTAACGTGTGCGCATTTAAATGTGTTTTAATTTGTCGTTCAAGTCGATTATAATGTTGCTAAAGTTCATTGCAATGTTGCTCAAGTTGCTTTTGACCTCAGTGATAATTATAAGACTGATCAAGTGCCTATACTAGTACTCTAGGTACTTGATATTATTATGTAAAATGTCTCCTTAATAAAGATGACAACTTGTTGACGAGATGTAAAAAATCGTTGTTTTTCATTCAACTCCATGTATAATGCATACAATATTATTTCTTTTAAATCAAAAAATGATGTCATAGTAACCCTAAATCTTTGACATATGTTGCATTTTAATGTCTTGTCAAAGAAATCTTACGCTTGAGGCTGCTTTGACACTAGAAAAAATATATATATAAAATTGTGAAGGAGGGGGCACATTGTTCTATTAGAGCAAAAAAAAATTAGAATTTAGGATGTTGGAAAAAAGTTACCTACAAAAAACTTCCAAAACCGGTTCAAAGTTTTTTGAACCCTATTTTACGGCAAATCCCGAAAAAAGCCGCCGCGAATTTTATTGCAATCTTCTTTTCTTTTCCACTTCACGGATTTACGATAAATCGTATTTTTTTTCGCAACAATAGCGCCTCAGATATTCTCCGCTATTCTTGGGGGAAAGAAATAAAGAAGAAAAAATCTCACACTGCGTGCAACAAAGAGGCTTTTTCGCTCTGTTTTCCATCCCCCTTGGTCGTGCTCTTTTTTCGCCCCTATCTCGGTCCCTGGAACGTTGCGCCATTCGAAGTACACAAAGAGCAAAAAGTCAGTAAGGAAAGGAGTGAGAGAAAAGCCCCGATCGAAGGGCGGCAAGCGTATCCCTTTCAACGTTGTCGCGTAACGAACGGCGAAAAAAAGAACAACGTTGGCCGAACATTGACTTGTTGCTGAATTAAAAAAAAAAACAGAAGGACGGAGTCGAGCGGGGGGAGAGAACAGTAAAACAAAGAAACGTAACGATGTCGAAGTTTGCATCGTTGGAAGGAAACGAAAATTGTTTAAAAAAAATTATTTGTTCAGTTTCTCCATCATTCGAAGTCTGTTTCTGCTAATTTGTGCTGCAGATGTCTGATGACGATTCTAAAAAACGGCTCGGTCATTTTTCTCGCCAAACATATGATGTTGAAGTTTGCATCGTTGGAATGCAATGAAAATCAATGGTTCTGAATTTTTCGAATTTCTTTTGCCAGATTTTGCCTATAAAAATACCTCTGACATTTTTTCAGATACTTATTTAGCTATCTACAATATAAAACCACAAAAAAGATTTGCTTTAATAATGAAAATAAGGAAAGTAAAATGTAAAAAAAAACTTTCGTTGCGTTCCAACGATGCAAACTTCAATATCACAATTTTCCTTCGATCGCTCACTTTTTTCTTCGCCGATTTACGTCACGAAAATCACTGAAACGGTTTTTCTTATCCTCAATGTAAATATGAGGTTGAAGTATGACATTGAACTTTGCACGGTTGGAATACAACGAATTGTTCCCCTCCGTTTTAATTTCTTTATTTTCATCATTATTCGAAGCCTTCATGTTTGAGATCGAAGCCGAAAATCTCTACTAAGGATATGTAAAAATATTTGAACGATTTTTACAGCCTGTAGTGACCAGAAAATGTTTGAGCAATTTGAAAGAATACATTTTCGTTGCATTCCAACGAAAATTAATATTTCTCAATCCCTTTAATTTCGTTTGGCACATTATGCCTCCGAACATCCTTCAACCATTTTTTTAACTATCCATTTACCGATCCACAATACAAATATATAAAAAAAATATTTTCAATAATAATAAATACATGAAAAATAAAATAGAATAACAAAACTTCGTTGCGTTTCAACGATGCAAACTTCAACAGCATTTGTAGATGGATAGAGCTTCATGGATTAAAAAAATTATTATAATTAAAATAAGGAAATGAAAAAAATAAATAAGGACTTTCGGTGCAAAGTTCAACGTCATGATAAGTAAGCTTTAGAGTTCACACTTTTCTCCTCTCTCTCTCTCTCTCTCTCTCTCTCTCTCTCTCTCTCGCTGCTAAACCCTCTCCTAATAAAAATAGACGGAAACAGGCTGTCTTTCGAGCGTCATACTGAGAAAGCTCCCGGTGCTTGGATTCAAAAGATACGCGAAAAAAGCGATTAAAACGCTTGTTTGCTTTATTCGACTCGCCAACTCGAGTCAACAGTCTGGGCCCATTCCAGGCGAGTCAATCGTATATCAACGAGCTAATTTGGAAAGAAAAAACTCACGGACGGACGAAAATTAAATCCGTGATAATTTTTTTCCTTGAAGATAAATGTACCTTCAGGGAGGTACAAATTTTTATGTACTTTGGCCGTAATCGTGGGTTTGGCAAGGTGAAAGACGAGGGCGATGTAAGAAAAAATGACATAAGCTAAAAAAGTCCCGCTAAAGCCCCGAATACTTTCCGCATCCGCGACACTTCCTAATCCTCTCCTTCGGATTCAGTACGTGACGAGATTCGCGTATATATAAACGGGATGCTTTTAAATCCCAAGAACAATTGATTTGATAAGAATAATCGATTGATTTCAAGATGATGATGCTAGTTTATTGATGTTCGTAATCAAAATTGTACTATGGCATATCTAGTCTAAAAATATCAGGTCATTTTGAGACGCCCTCTATATATATATATATATATAGGGCGACTCAAAATGACCTGATATTTTAATTTATTAACGCGGTCGTCTAGTGTGAAGGCCGTTTTTTAATGCTTTTTTGGGGAATTTTCTTTTTGACAAACCATTAAAATAAAATGATTTAGAAATTGTTACTTTAATTTTAATTGTTATTTATATATATATATATATATATATATATATATATATATATATATATATATATATATATATATATATAGGGCGTCTTAAATTGACCTGATATTTTAATTTATTAACGCGGTCGTCTAGTGTGAAGGCCGTTTGTTAATGCTTTTTTGGGGAATTTTCTTTTTGACAAACCATTAAAATAAAATGATTTAGAAATTGTTACTTTAATTTTAATTGTTATTTATATATATATATATATATATATATATATATATATATATATATATATATATATATATATATATATATATATATATATATATACACATATATATATATATATACATACATATATATACATATTGTAATGTAGTAAAAATGTGCGAATGATCAAAACAGAATGACGTGAGGTCCCGGACTTAAGTCTCGGATTGTTCGCATGAAATTGTTTCTCGCATTTTAATATATACATATACATGCAAGTTACCTAACAGAGGTTAAAGTTAAAAGTTTGACTCGACTAGTTACAAAGAAGTCCGATTCGGATAGCTTTGTGTTCGTTGCGATACGTTCGTTCTAATTGTAAGTAATATTCTGGACACGAAGGTCGTAGGACGTGTGTACTCTTTCGTGTATTCCGTGTCTTGCGCGTGGCAAGCCACTATTGTCGTCGGGTGGATCGGCTTTTCTGAGAGACAGCGAGGGAGGGGGCAGGGGTCAGTTAGCACGAGATACAGCAAGCAGAAAGAAATGCGGGGTGACGGAGGGAGAGTGGCGACCGTTGGATTTTGAGAAACCGTATAAGAGCTCTTCATGTTTCAGCGTGTTACATACACAAGTTACATACATAAGTTAGAGTACTACTACCTGCGATCACCCTCACCGCGCGTTACGCACGTTTTACGACGATCCGTCGCGAGAGAAACATTTCGCGGTTTAGCCGACACGAGAGAGGAGGGGGGAGAGAGAGAGAGAGAGAGAGAGAGAGAGAGAGAGAGAGAGAGAGAGAGAGAGAGAGAGAGAGAGAGAGAGAGAGAGAGAGAGAGACGGAATGTTTAACGATGACGTTGAAATTTGCATCGTTGGAATGATATTTTTTTTCCTTCATTGTTTATTTCTTTATTTCTTTCATTATCCAACGCCTTTTTTTTTTCAAATTTGGGTAGTAAATTTCTAATACGAAAACGTAGGAACGATTGGGCGATTTTCACTCCTTGAATCGGCAAAAAGAAATTAAAGCAATTAAAAAAAATTCATTTTCATTTCATTCCAACGATGCAAACTTCAACAGCATCAATTAAAAGACTACGTTCTGTGTAGGCATTTTATTTCGTCTCGATCGTTTCGTTAAATCGCGTGGAGTTGTTCTTCCCATAACCCAATAGGGTCTCTTTTTGTGCGTCACACTGGTATTTTTAAATTGTTTTAAGTGAATTTTCGTTTTCGGTCATTTTTTTTTCAAACGCGTTTTTCTCGAAACGACCTTTTTCCAATTGTGTACACTCTAGCTCAAAAAGTTTCTAACCTACAACTTTATGAAGTGATAATCAGTTTCTTCATATAATGACGCTCTATGTGAACCTCCATTTGGGATAATATTGTTTTAAGTAGATTTTTTATAGCGAAAGAGGTTATTAAATAATGGCAAGGGTTAGACCCTTTTGATTTTAAACACCTTTAAAAATTGCAATTTCCAATTTTTTGGTCGGAGTGAGGTTCATATAGAAGAAAAACATGTTCTTGAAGTAATCTTCAAACCGTATTGATTTACGAGAAAAACTGTGGCCTCCAGAGTGTACACAAACAGCAAAGTCTCATGGTGACATTCGATGGGCGGCATATTTTCCATTTTTTCAGAGAAAACGCTTCGAAAATATATATAAAATATTCCCAAAGTTTGAATAAATGATATGCATTCATTCCTTGTAAAAAAAAAACAAATCATGAAAATTACTGAAAAAAAGTACTCCTGAACTCGTTTCCCGCCTTAAAACTCCACGCGAGCGACGCGTCCTCGTTCTTTCTCATTTATCTCGTATCGGGCGCACCCGAAGTCATTACTAGCGAAAGTGTCTATACACATCTGCGTATGTATGCGCGGGCACGCGTATGCATCTATTTCTCAACGATGAGAGAAAAGAGGGAAATCCACGGCGTGGATCAAAATAAAAATAAACTTTCGTTCTTCAATTTTATTACAGTCTATAATCTTCTTAATAATAAAAATCGTAGATCTCTTGTAAGGATGAAAAAAAACCGCTTGGTTGATTTTCGTACCATCAATCAGCGACAAAAAAACGCGAGCAATCGAAGGAAAATGAACTTTTGTTGCATTCCAACGATGCAAACTTCAACATCATGGACATCAGACTTGGTTGGATGAGGTTGAAGTTTGCATCGTTGGAATGCAACGACTCTTTTGGCGCATTTTCAACTTCTTTGTTATTGGGCTTATACAAATCCTTCTCCTTGTGCAAACTGGGCTCGCAAATCTCCAATAGGAATACGTAGAAACGTTTGAGTGATTTTGACAGCTAAAAATTATTTGAACATCGAAAACGAATTACTTTTCGTTGTATTCCAACGATGCAAACTTCATCATCTTGGTTGGTCTATTATTAAATCGTGTGTTATATCGGGGGCTCTTGACCCCTCCGCTCTCTTTCCCTCTCAACCTTTCTCACGCACCAGCACAATAGAAAAATCCGGATTGACAGAGCCACGCTTCGCGTTCGGCCCCCGAAATTTCGCGGGGGAATTGCCAATGAAAATCACACGGAAAAATGTATGTATATTGGAGCGAGTCGTCATGCAAAAAAGCTGCTATTTTTCTTTAACAAATCCGTAAAGGTTTTCAGTAGATAAAAAAAATACGCA
Organism: Ophion ellenae; assembly: GCA_963210295.1. Lineage (NCBI taxonomy): Eukaryota > Metazoa > Arthropoda > Insecta > Hymenoptera > Ichneumonidae > Ophion > Ophion ellenae. The sequence goes on along the minus strand of OY723386.1, from coordinate 55,398,174 downwards.
CACATACACATATATTTAAATTAGACAGAAAGAGGCGATTCCTGCAGCAATAAGAGTCGCTATCTTTGATAAATAACAAAAGTTAAAAAAAACAATTCTTGGTGCCGGAAAAATACGTATCATTTTTTTGTCAAGTGACTACTGGTGAGACCTATATTTCTAGTTACTACACACGGTTTTTAAGGGGTCTTCCCACTTTAAACGGTAAAAAGGCTATTTTCATTAGTTTTTTTTATAGGATTATATTATAGATGTTGATATAAAAGTTGTTACACTTAGTAAATACACTTTTGAAATACATTTTAAAAAATTATTTATTTAAGTCACTATTTATAAACGAAAATGGTAGTTTAAAAAATGTCCTAAAAAAAGGTCTGCGCTGTTGATGAAATCTCGGAGATGGATCATCCGAAACAAAAAAATCAAACGGTTGTAGATTCAGTATCTTAATGGTTACAGCCCATATCATACGATTTTTTATATATGCAAAAATAACAAAATGGTGGACATTAAAAAAAACGTTTTTTCGACGTTAAAAAAAATAGTAAATATAAAAATTTGAAAAAATCCTTCATATGCGCTATAGCTATAGTTGTGAAGAATATGTGGTTAAAATTATAATTATAATTATAAACCCAAACAAGCCGTCGAAAAACGTTGTTTCGAGAAAAACGCGTTTAAAGTTTGTTTGGGTTACATAAATACAATTAAAAAAGAATTTAAATGCATTTAAAAAAAAGTATTTCGAAAGTGTATTTACTCAGTGTAACAACTTTTATGTTAATATCGATAATATAAACCTATCAAAAAAAATTCATGAAAATTGCCTCTTTTTAGCGTCTAAAGTGAGAAGACCCCTTAAAATGGGCTTGAAGTTTGCACCATTGCAATGCAACCATTTTTTTTCACATCCTTATTTTTAATGATGTTGAAGTTTGCAACGCTGGAACGCAACGAAATTTTGTTGTTTCTTCCGTTTTTCTCCATATTGATTATTGTCCAAAATTATTTTCGATATATTGAGGTTGTAGGTCTCCAAAATGGATCTTAAGAAAATTTGCAACGGACCTGCCAAAAAAATGGGCAATTAGAAAGAAAAAAAAATTCTCGTTGCGTTCCAACGATGCAAACTTCGAGATCATTATTTGTATAAGTATTTTAAATTATATTTTGTAGATGTGGGTTGTAGGTCGCGTAATGAGCAGCCTAAAAAATGATCGCGAAATTTTTATAGCTCAAATCTGTCAAAGAACATTTGCGACATTCGGTAGACAAACATTTCGATGCATTCCAACGATGCAAACTTCAGTCGGGTTTTTATGGGGTTGAAGTTTGCAACGTTGGAATCCGACGAAAATTCTTTTCAATTTCTTATTTTCATCACTATTGAAAATAACTTTTTGCCGTTTTTTTGCAGATCGCTGAATAAGAATCCCGAAAAATGTTTTCGAAGTTTTCGTAGCTCAAATCTGCTAAAGGCATTTTGGGAAATTAAAAAAAAAATCGTTTTCGTTGCATTTCAACGATGCAAACTTCAACGTCATCGACTTTATCAGGTTTTCCATAGAAATATTCCAAAGAAATTTGCGTCAAATGAAAAACGTTATTTATTCCAAGATCGAATTTATGAAAAAGTTAAATATTAAAACAAAATATACGAAACTAATAAAAAACGAATAAAAATTATCAAATCTGAATTTCGAAAATTCTTCAAACACTATAAAGTAACAAAAAATACATACAGCGAAGCAAATACAGAACGTGTTCTTTATCACGAAACAGATATTTTTATGTCGGTGTCAATAAATAAAAAATGAATGTAAACACTTATCTGCAATAACAATGTATAGAGTTTTAGTGTAAATTAGTTTTTAGTTTTTGAAATTTTCAGTATTTGACAGGACGTTGAAATGCAACGAAAATTAATTTTCTTTCGATTGCCAAAATATATTTTTGGCGGATCAGGGCGAAAAAAAAACACAAACGTTGATCAGGATCCTTGTTGAAAAATCCACAATATAAATTGCCAAGAAAATACGTTCGATGATAATGCAAAAAAAGAGAATTTTCGTTGCTATCCAACGATGCAAACTTCAGCACCGTATGTTTGAAACTGACATAACATTTTTGTTTAGTATACAATGAAAAATAATCCAAATTTGTTTTGATTGCCAAAATATATTTTTGGCGGATCGGGGCGCAAAAAAACACAAACGTTTTTCAGGATCCTTGTTAAAAAAATCCCCAATATAAATTGCCAAGAAAATATGTTCGATCATAATGGAAATAAAGAGAAAAGAGATTCGAATTTTCGTTGCTATCCAACGATGCAAACTTCAACAGCGTATGTCTGACACTGAAAAATATTTTTAAAATATTTTAAAATATTTTAAAATATTAAAAAAATATTTTAAGATATTTTAAAATATTTTAAAATATTAAAAAAATATTTTAAAATATTTTAAAATATTCAAAAAATATTTTAAAATATTTTAAAATATTAAAAAAATATTTTAAAATATTTTAAAATATTCAAAAACGAAAAAATTCAAAAATAAAAATATACAAAAATCTTCTTCTTATACCTTTCGTTTTTGTTTCAAGTCGCTTTCATTTATTGCAATTCTCGCAAAAATTAAATTCCGAAGTAATTCCCGAGAATTTTCAAAATTCCCGAACTTTTCCCTGATTATTCCAAAAGGAAAGAAATTTCCCGAGTTTTTCATATGCGTAGCAGCGACGCTGGCGGTAAATTCTATCCGCGGCACTCATCTCGTAAACTATGCGCTTTTCCGGGATACTTCGCGACGATGGAAGATGAATTTTCCGTCCCTCGCCCGCTCGATTTCTCGTGCGAAAGTAAAAGCCGCGCACGAAGGAAAAATAACCGTGTAAAATGCGACGAAAATCATTTTTTCACAATCACAAATTACGGTTGACTGCACCTCGATATTTCGACGTAATTCGACTCGAAATACGTGACATCGCGAAATTACGATTTATTCCCGAGTTACGCCTCATTGCGAAATTCCGAATCGCCGTCAAATTCCCGCCAATCTCGAAATGTCGTTTCATCGCGATATTACGAATTGCCGAAAAGCCGCCGAAAAAAAGAACTTGTAAAAATTCGTACCGGGGACTTAGATTAGAGGGAGGCCTTGAGAGAAATAAGAGATTTGGCGCGCGCGCGCCTCTTGGGTGTGTACGTGTTTAGAGAGAGGGAGAAGCGCGCGAGAATCGTAAAATCGATCCGCCGGCAGGCGACCCACGCGGAAAAAGCCGGCCGGCGAATTCGCGGCTCACATTGTACAGGAGAGAGAGAGAGAGAAAAAAAAAGCGAGAAGAACGAAGGTTTTCCTTTGTAGCGTAAAACTCGCTGAATTAGCGCGAGTTGGGCGTATCGCGAAGAATGTAAAATCTCGATGTAGTATTCATTCAAGAGAATTACGCGATAAAAAGATGACTGAGAAACGTAGCTACGTGTATAGTAGCACGGTTGCACAATGTCGCGAAACTCGTGGCAACAAAGAGCGGAAAGAGCGAAAAAAAAATGCTTTCTCATTTGACGGAAGAAAAACAAAAGGAAATCTAACGCAATTATCCATATTGAGTATCGTTATTCACGAGTATTACGTACCTTGCAGTATCGGCGTGAGATAATCCAAACAAAAACGATAACGCACTGTATATACCGATTCTTGTTTATCTTTTATTTTCTTTCGATCACTCGAGTCGTATTAGCACGTGGAAACGTTCGAAATTTCAATGACCGCGTCAGCGCCTTTAGCGAAAGCCACGAAAAAAAAAAAAAACGAACGAAATAAAGCAACGTATAAAAACAGTCCGTGTTCACTGAGAATCCGTGTGAGCGCGCAGACCCAACTCTCACGCAAAATACGTCGTTTTATTTAAAAACTCGATATTTCTACAAGTTTCACTATAGTGGCTGGATCTCAGCAGATGCCTCGCCGAGGGTTCGTTATTCCCGTCGAAATATCCAAACACTTGTCGCGATCGTCGGCGGTTAAAGTTTTGCGCGAATTTGCCGGATTCCGTACGAAGATGTAACTCGTTAGAATACTCGTGCAGCAGTTGTCATCGTTTGAAATCGAGCCCGAGTGCGCATTCATTCTTGTTTATTTGTTGGTATTCAGACGGGAGTTTGACGATGTCGCGTTTCGCGCGCGCGCTCGTTTGCGCCTCGTTTTGCCCGGAGTCGCGATTTTCGGATGTTTCGCTTGGTTTTTTCTCCCTGCTTCGTTTTTTTTTTTCCCTCGCCGTTTTGTTTTTGTCGATCGAAGGCTCGATTATTCGGCACTGGGAACGGCCGGCTGCGAGACAAAACAAACGAAAGGAGAAAGAAAGAATAAAGACACTATCGTCGACTCGAGAGGAAAATTCGTACGAGAGAGGGAGAGAGGGAGAGAGAAAAAGAGACACGGTGCGCCGATCCGGCCGGGCCGTTCTCCACGTTAAGGCTGGTTAAAGGCGACTGAACGCTCGAGCCGCGCGCACCGATGCTTCCATCTTCCCTCCGCCGCAAGTGTCCCGCTCGCCGCGTGCCGCCGCCGTCGCGCCGCTCTCGCTCCATCGCGCTCGCTCGCCCGGCTTCGAGCTTGTGCCCAGGGCCGTACGAGCGGCTCGGTGCCCCGTGCCTAGCCGCTCAACTATGCAGGCGGAAGCTATGTCGCGGTTGTGTTTTATCACTCGTATTGGGACGGAAAAAAATCGCCACTTGTACCGAATTTTTCGCAAACCTTGAAAATTGTCTATCGCAAAGTAAGCATTAATTTTGTTTTTTAATAATGCTTTCGATCGCTGAATTTCCAGTGTACTGATGGCACTGCGGGTAGAGCATGGATACCGGTTTTCGATAATATCGAAAAACCGGAATATCGGATATTGAAAAACCGATATTGGGTACGAATAATACCGATATTCCGATATCAGAGTTGAAAACATTAAGGCCTTAGGCCACAGTTACGGATATAAAATCATGTGCGAATTTAACCATTTTTTTCGTATGAAAATGTGATTCTTCATAAATTTCATTACACATCTATTTAGTATGAATATCAAGCTATTAGGATATATCTATATTTTTTTTCGATGTACAAAATGGCCGACTACTCGAAACTTCTCGAAACAGCTTTTTTCCAATTGGCGTGACAAATAACTTTAACAATTTTCACTCGATTCACTTCAAATTTGAAAGTTATGTTCCTAATTGCATTTCGCAGAGAAGTACGTACGGAATTAATCTAAATATAATAATAACGGAATATAATAATAATATATAATATATAATAATATATTATTATTATTATATATATATATATATATATATATATATATATTATATAATAATAATATATTATAATAATATAAAATATATGGAATATATAATATATAATATATATATATATATATATATATATATATATATATATATATATATATATATATATATATATATATATATATATATATAATATAATAATAATATAAAATAAATATTAACGGAATTCTGATTAAGCGAAAGCTTTTCATTTTATGAGCAGTTTATGAGCAGTTATAACGAAATTTTTCACTGAAAATTCATTTCTTAAGTTCAAATACCTACAACTTTTGAATGAAACAATATTTTTTACATTCCGTGCGTACTTCTCTAGGTATTCTAATGTAGATTGACGAGAATTTTTGTTTTTTGTGCACGGTAAAAAATTGTGGATGCTAAATGTCACGCCGCGGAGCGCCTTAAAAAAAGATAACAAAAGGAAATATTAGTAGTCGGGCATTTTGTACATCGAAAGAAAAGAAAAATTCTAACGGCTTGATATCCATACTGAATAGATGTGTAATTAATTTTATGAGTGAATCACTTTTTCATACGAAAAAAATGTTATATTTGCACATGATTTTATACCCTTTACTGTGGCCTAAGGCCTTAAGGCGGGATGTACATTTAGACAGGAAAAAATAAGCAATATTGAGGGGTTTTTTAAACCAAGAAATAATTACTCTACCATTATCAAACTTTAGGTATACTTTAATAGTACATTTAAGTATACGGAACAATTTTGTACAATTAATCCATCTTCAAATAGTGGAGTAGAGTGTTACAGCAAGGTCGCCGCGGGGGTTGCGAATCGGCGTGCAGTCTAGCTTCCCGTAGACTTTGATTTGCAAAAAAAGTTCAACATTTTTTCAGTTAGAATATGTCTAGTTTCTATGTGACGGTAATTAAAATGAAGAAAATGGCACGCATTCACGAAAAAAAAAGATCAACATTTCACGCAACATTTCTGTGAAATGTGAATTAAAAAAGTAGTTTTTTTCCAATTTTTCAAAAACAATGTTCGTCGAGTAGAAGGTACCAACATTATCAATATTTCTACCGAGTTTCAACTCAATCGGCTTAATGGTTTTTGAATAATCCTGCACGCCATTTTCTATGATGCAGTTTTGAGAAAAACGGTTTTGAAGTTCGCGCCCGCTCTGAATCCGAGCGGTGAGGCACAGCGTTAACGGGCTGTAACGTTTGAAGCTTTTCGAATATCGCTTTGAAACTTTGGGAAAATATTCTACATACTGAGTTTTATCGTTTAAAGAGAAAAAAAAGAAATCGATTTTTTGATCGTTGTAAATGTATATCCCGCCTTAAAGAAGCATTATAATCGTTGTTAGTTCTATCGACGTTACATTACTTGTTTTTTTACTACGTTTAACAGGCTTAAAATATTATAAGCTACATTAAATTTTTCCGAAGTGTCAACTTATTTATCCACGAGTGGGGGAATTAGAACATGTCTTTTTTTTCGCAAAATTTACCGCTTTTTGGGAATTTTTTTGTGAAGAAAGTATACAACGGAAAACTTGTGAAACTTGGCATATAGTTTTATTGATCTGTTTACTACATACAAAAAATTTTTTAAACAATTTCATCAAAAAATCCGCCTCCCACCCCCCTCGACGCGCGATAGTCCTTTTTTGATGGTGTGCACGATTACAGCCTTCACGTTCATCCTGCAACAAAAACCCAAAAAGCATTTTACTTTAGACACATATAGCTATCGTTCGATGAAGGGGAAAAAAAAGTGACGATTTGGTGACGTTTTGAACTTGAAGTATCGATTTTTCGAAAAAAATTGATCGATTTTTTGTTATAAATAAAAAACTATTAAACGTATTGCTTTTTTGCTTCATCAAACGATAAAAGGATGTCAGCTGAGCATTCTGTCCAAATTTGAAGGCAATCGGTTGAATAGTTTTTGAGAAATCGTGCACACCATCAAAAAAGGACCATCGCGCGTCGAGGGGGGTGGGAGGCGGATTTTTTGATGAAATTGTTTAAACATTTTTTTGTATGTAGTAAACAGATCAATAAAACTATATGCCAAGTTTCACAAGTTTTCCGTTGTATACTTTCTTCACGAAAAAATTCCCAAAAAGCGGTAAATTTTGCGAAAAAAAAGACAATCCCCTCTTAAGAACATAGCAGAGTATGTTTAGAAATGTATAATAAATGAAGATCTCAATAAAAGCCGGTGATTTTTAATAAATACTGGGGTTTCACTTGGCTATACAGTATTATTTCTACAACTTCCATCTTCACTTTCAAGCTTCCATAGTTTTTAATCAAGGTTTCCCATAAATATCGAAAAATATCGAAATGCCGGAATTCCGATATTACAACTTGTTGATGTCGTCATAATACCGGTAATAGAAGAAGCTCCGATAGTCCAAGCTCCCACTGTAGGTACACTTATGGTGACAACGGTAGAACTGCTAGTATAACTTCTCTTTGGAGTGTAAAAAAAGAGAAGTTTCTGTATTTTTTTTCTGACGAAGCTATTAAGCCAATTGAAAAATCCTTTTAGCCGTTTGTTCATTATATATTGACGTTAACAAAAATGAACAGCACTTCGGACCAAGACCATTTTTTTTTCAAGCCACCGATCGGCACGCAGTAGAAGTGATGAATTCGGCATCTGGAAGGAACTAAATGTATTTTTTTTTTTTCATTATCAACATGAGTTTTGTCACAGAAGTACACAGTAATATTGAAAAAACATTGAATTTTGCGAATTTCGCATTAGGTTGAAGAAAAAAGGAATTATCACCGAAAAAATCGACCATACTTTGTTTATAAAAACCATAATTGTTAATTAACCATAAAAACCGCGTGTAGTTCGGTGGACAATGTATCTGAGGAGCTGCATTTGAAATTTCAAGTCAATCTGATAAAAATTGTTTGAGCTCTACTGTGTGCCAATTTCAAAAACAAGATGTCGCGAGAAACGTTTGCTTACTCCACGCGTCGAGAAAAACGAGTTGCTTCTTCAACGCGTTGCATAATTAGTTTTACTTCCCTTTTTGTTCATATACACTTCATCACTCATTTTTTAAATCATAACACCAACAAAAATAAACGAAAAACTGTTTGCAAATAGCGAATGCACAAACAGTGGCTGTGATCGCAATGAGAAGCCGAATTTATCATTTCGGAGCTATCAGACGTATTTCGAAACTCAGCTTTTACAAGTGTTTAAAAAAAAAACGTTTATCAAGAAATGTTAACGAATGTTATTCTTGAGATGTTTTTACGTCATTTAAGCCAACAAATTTTGCATTTTTTTTTTAATTTTAGACACATTATCCTTAAGGGCGTATTCTAGTGTGAACACATATTGTCAAGGTGATTTTTTGGGAATTAAATTTAGAGAAGTGGTTAAATCTACAGTGTTAGTATTTCACAATTATATTTATACATGTTCGAAGCAATATCACACATTTTTCGAAGCATTTCATTCAAAATTGTACGCGATATTTGAGGTTGCGCAGGTCATGTCGCGAAATGTTTTTATCGCCGGGCGTTGCGATTGCGGCCGTTCTTGTCATCTGAAACGAACGGTTTTTTTTTATTATCTTTTTTTACGAATGTGGCTATCGTTTGGCCCTCTACATTTTTTTTCTTTCAATTAACGAAATGGTGGCGTTTGACAAAGAGTACTCTGATTTTTAGGATAAAATGTTCACTTCTCGCGGCCGGGAAAAACAGTAATTATGAAGCGATAAAAAAAATGGAGAGCCGAACGATAGCCCGATACGTACTCCACATGTATGTAAAATTATAAGCCGAACGGCGTAGTAGTTTCTGAGAAAAATACACGCCCGATTTAAGAAATGTTGTTTTGAGAAAAATGCAAGTTTCTCATCAAGTTATAGAGTGGATATTGACTGATTAAAGCAATTTACCTTTTCCGTCAACCCAAACTGAAAGAATACGAAGAAAAAAAAAAAATTTTTGTTTACCTGACACACTACAATACGGCCTTAAACGCATTTTTCTCGAAACTATGTTTTTCAAAACGGTGTACACGATTTCTCGACATCGAATGAACGGATTGACCTGAAATTTCGCACACTCATTCAGTGCAACAGTAGTTCAGTCTTGACCGACGTTCTTCTTCCCAACATTTTTTTTCTATTAGTTATTCACAATAATAATGTGATTTTTCCTTGAAAAAACGAGAAAACAAATTTAATTTTTTTTGGCGATTGAAACGCGACAACAAAAAAAAAAGCTCGGTCAAGTCTTAACCAATATTATCTATTTTGAGAAAAAAAATCTCTTTTGTGTCAAATCAACCGCGTAACCAAAGTCAAGTGCTCCGTTGAGCCTCTCACGTTCACAGGTCCTTCGCGAGATTGTTCATAACTTCTTTAATTATCAATATTCTTTGATGAAATTTCGTACACAATTTTGTTAATGTGCATACAAATAAATGTCAAAATGATTTTTCAGTCATCTTATTTACACCTTCAAAATTAATTTTTCTAAATAACCCTTATTTTCGGATCGTCATGGTAGCCTAACCCCTAAGGGGTGTTCTCACTTTAGACGCTGAAACAGGCTATTTTCATGAATTTTTTAATGGGTTTATATTATAGATATTGATATAAAAGTTGTCACAATTAATAAATACATTAAATTTTTTTTTTAATTCAAGTCATTATTTATAGACGAAAATGGTAGTTAAAAAAATGTCCTAAAAATTGTAGGTCTGCGCTGTTGATGAAATCTTGGAGATGGATCATCCGAAACAAAAAAAAATCGAACGCCATTGAATTCCGTATGTTAATGGCTATAGCGCATATCATGCGATTTTTTATATATGCAAAAATAACAAAATGGCGGACATTTTTCGAAAAAAACAAAAAGAACGTGTATTTTCACCAATTTTGCCAAAAGAAATAGGAAATATCAAAAAAGCGTTGTTTTAAAAAACAATAAACGACTGCAGATTTATCAGCCTATTGACACATGCGTCTTGCCACTGCAGTCCCCAATCGGCGGGAAAGATGCAGCTCGTAATTCTTGACTGCGACAAAAAAAAACCAATAAAATTTTCAATTGTCATATATTTTTCTTCTAGGTGAATTAAGAAAAAGCTGAAAAAATCGCGAAAGTATAACTTTTCTCAGGTTTGGAAAAAAAGTCTTAAAAAAACACTTTAACGTGCTATAAAAATTATTTAAAAATACTTTATCAACGACTTTTTCAATTCACTCAGAAGAGATTTTCATACTGAAGAAAATAAACTTTGGTTTATTCAATAGGTCGTTTAGTTTTTTTGCTATCAGGCTTATCAATTTAGAAAAATTGTGAAAATGAAAACTGGAGAAAACGCGCTTCAAAGTTTTCAATAGGAGGAAATATCAATATCAAATATCAATCGCATCTCTGCTTGTGTCCTTGTGTCTTCGAAAATATTTACAATTTGCCTCTGTAACTTTGTAAATATATTGTTGGATAGTTTATCTATCGATTTAGTCAATAAAAAAAGAAACGATTTTTCGGACCATCCAATTCAGGCTCCGGCTTTAAGGGCCCAATAATTGGCACTTTAAGAACCACCGTGTAGGTAGGAGAGAAGTGTCAATAGTTGGCGAGGTGTCGAAATAAAGCCACTTTACCCTACATGGTATTTCTTTTTTATTAATCTTTAAAAAGATTTTTCTTTCATTAACACTCATACGCAGAGTATGAACCAAGAAAAAGTGACAAATGTCAAAGATCGATTAAATGGTACGCTTTGGAACAAAAAGATTGAATCTATCAAAAAAAAATGGCTACATTTTAAAATAAATGTTTTAGACAATAAGGTTAGAAATATGTATATCAAATTTCATCAGAAATGGTCGATTAACTATTTTACCTATACGACACGCCAGTTTAATTTGAAAAGACCATGCAACAGCCAAAAGCAGTAATGGAACGAACCCCAAGTCTCAAAAATAGTGAAAATCTCATTCCTTTAAAAAAAAAATCATGAAAATCCGCAAATTTTTTCATCGCCCAAAGGTATCTCCCCCCTTAATCCTATAAATGAAATTTTCTCTCCAAATCTCCTACATAAGTACACCCCTCGCGCCCCATGAAATCCGCGCCTGCAATATACGCATAAAAGGGACGTGTAAGTATGTACACGTTACGTTACTCTCGATGTCGATGAGAGCCTTTTCTAGCGATCATCCCTCGAGTGCACTCGAGCCGCATATGATTAAAGTTATCTCACTTAAGGGGCTAGTCCACTCTGAAAATTTCGAAAAATCAAAAGCAAGCAAGACTTGAAGAAATCGACGATGACGAGCAATCAGAAGGGATTTTGTACCGTGCAGGAATTGCCGATTGAGTTTAGGTAAGAGTTTTTCATAGTACTATAAACTTCAAACGCGTTTTTCTCGAAACAACGTTTTCAAAATCTAGCTCCATCGTATCTCTTAAACTAATGAACCGATTCTCTTGAAATTTGAACCACATATTGTAAACATGATTCGCAACAAGATGACCCTCGATGGTTTTAAAATTTTGATTTTGTACTCTTTTTTTTTGCGAAAAACTGCAAAAAACGCGTTATTTTTACTTTTTTCGTTTTTCATCTGCCATTTTTTTATTTTTTCATAAAACTTTATATCCGAGGGTCATTTTGTAGCTGGTGTCATACTGAATCCAATGGACTTTGATTTTTTTGTTTCAGACAAGCCGTTGCCGAGTTTAAAATGAGTAAAAATTAATTACATTTTTTTTTTTAATTTGAGACTTTATTTATCAAGCCCAACAACTTTTATATTCATATCTTTTATAAAATCCGTTGCCGTTGCCGAGATTAAAATGAGTAAAAAGTAATTACATTTTTTTTTTAATTTGAGACTTTATTTATCAAGCCCAACAACTTTTATATTCATATCTTTTACAAAGTCCTCAAAAAAAATCGCGAAAATAGCCTTTTTTCGTGGCCCCAAAGTGGACTGGTCCCTTAACACTTTGAAGCATATATTTTTCTTTACGTGCACGTTTTTTTGCACTTTCGTTATTGATGACACCCGCTACGTGAAAAACAAAAATTTAAGAGGTATGTTTTAGTAGTTATTGAAGTCCTAGGAACCTTGAAACGCATTTACAACTGCCATATATAATTAAAAAACACTTTTGTATCGTCAAAATCTGAATTGAATTAGGTGTAACACCAGTGTTACACTATGCCGTAAAGGGTTCAATATTTATTGCACTCGGTATCCCGTGACTCATAATTCATTATACAATTTGTCGTCTTATAATCGTTTACGATTCAACAACATCGAAAACCGTGTGGGGCATTAAAAACTCTGATAAACCCCGAATGAAAAGTACAGCGACGACGAATCTCGAGCTTCCAATCATTTTCAAAGTCCGATGGCAATGTTCCTATCTTCCTGTGTACCCAAGTATCTTATTTCCAAAATGCCATAATGGTTGGCGCAACCCATCGGAGGGTGTTGGTTGTGGCTTTGAGTTTCTTCCATTCAACGTATATAGTCGACTGAAACTCTTTGAAGTACGGCGACTAAAAGAAATTACTACGAGAATGAATATAATACGGTGCGTCCGCTTCTTACGCAACGTAACCTCATTGAGGGACATTTGGAACAACATATGATTAAATTCGCATGCATACAGGGTGTCCTGTAATGGATGGATAATACTTCAACTGTCGATACGTCAGATCACGTCTACTATATGCTGGAATTTCAGTTTAGTAAATATCCCACGGTTTTCGAGATGAAAATTATCTGCTTTTGGTTTTTCGCATGTCATTTCTACAATTGATAACTTTTTTGACCCGGTTTTTTCAAAAATACTCTTGGTTATTTGTTTTATCTAGAAAAGTCTTCTTTTTAACCTTAAATGTTAAACAAACTTTATGAAAAAAGATCTTATGCAGAATTTTGCGGTGTAAAAAAAAAGGTACTACGCATATCGTGCCAATTACTTTAAAAAGTTGCTTGGCAATTGTCAATTCGTATCATTTGTAGAAATGGCATGCGAAAAACCAAAAGCAGATGGTTTTTTAAGGGGTTAGGCCACAGTAACGGGTAGAAAATTATGTGCGAATTTAACAATTTTTTTTTCGTATGAAAAAGTGATTCACTCATAAAATTAATTACACATCTATTTGGTACGAATATCAAGCTATTAGATTAAACATTTTTTTTTTCGATATACAAAATGGCCGACTACTAGTATTTTCTTTTGTTATCTTTTTTTAGGCGCTCCGCGGCGTGACATTTAGCATCCACAATTTTTGACCTGGAACAAAAAACTAAAATTCTCGTCAATCTACATTAGAATACCTAGAGAAGTACGTACGGAATTAAAAAAATATTGTTTTATTCAAAAGTTGTAGGTATTAGAATGAATTTTCAGTGAAAAATCTCGTATAAAACTGCTCATAAATTGAAAAGTTTTCGATTAATCAGAAATTCCGTACGTACTTCTCTGCGAAATGCAATAAGGAACATAACTTTTAAATTGGAAGTAAATCGAGTGAAAACTGTTGAAGTTATTTGTCACGCCAATTGGAAAAAAGCTGTTTCGAAAAAAAAGGTATTTTAATTTTTTAGGTACTCTATGGCTGTGCCAGAGGTGGACTTACGTTATACGCTCAAAGTCGGTGAAAAAACAATGTTCTTGCCATAAATCGAATAACTTATTCTTATTCTTATGATGTAACTTGTAACTTATTCTTATGATGATGTACTTATGATGATGTAACTTATTCTTATGATGATAAAGCACCGTTTTACCGAAGAAAAAAAATCGATTTTTTGAAAATTCTACTGTGGCCTTACCCCTTAAATAACATAAAGCCCAAAATCTCGAAAACCATCGGACTTTTACTAAACTGAAATTCCAGCATATAGTAGGACATGATCTGACCTATTGACAGTTGTAGGATTATCCATTTATAACAGGACACCCTGTATTTATATAGACATTGATATAAATATAACACACATAAATATATGCAAATATACATGTATGCGAACAGACTCACGCGCACGCGCTCCTACACCGATTCCGATTACATAATCTTTTTCAAAATTATAAACCAAATTGTTTTATCGCTAGTTCTCCGGGGTCGTTGCTACGTATCTCTTGGCACTCGAGACACTTGATATTCTCCGTTGAATAGCCGTATAACGACGAATTCTCGCTTCGGAACAAATACGTCATATCGGAAAGAAAAAACATACACCGTGATTTGTATCCATTTTAGATAGATACGGGAATATCGGAAAGGCTAAAGGCGCCACACTTGTCGCGTTACTTCTTAAAACGTTTTTTCCATGTGCTTGAGAGAACGCGTAGCAATTTCGAGCTTGCGTGCGCATGTGCATTGGCGTAGCCAGGAGCAGGGGTGCCCCCCCCCCAGATATCCTGGTGCCCCCTCAGGAAAAAATGTATCTATATTTTATGTGTTACGTGATTATCGACTACTATGTATATTTAATTTAAAAAAGAAGATGATTTTGAACATAGCCACTTTTTTGCCCCCCCCCCCCCCCCCATATAATGCTGGCTAAGCCAACGCCCTCGTATCTTTTAATATCTTTAATACGGTGAACATTTTTACGCTAATTTCGGTGGATACTTACATATATGCGCGTCAATCAAGGTAGCTGGGCACAACAAATATTTACTTTTTTTAGGTTAGACCCTAAATGTTTCCCGACTGAAAAAATGTCCCGTAAACATTGAGCGTAAGGCAACTTGTCGCGTTACGTTTTTTAGATGTTTTTTGTATGTGAGAATGCGCAGCAATTTCGAACTTGTGTGCGCTCGTGCATTGGCGTAGCCAGGAGGGAGCAGGGCCCCCCCCAAACATCCCCCCCCCAGAAAACAATTGATCCATATTTTGTGTGTTACGTGATTATCGACTATAATGTACATTTTATCTAAAAACGATGATTGTGAACATAGCCACTCCCCCCCCCCCCCCCATATAACGCTGGCTGGCAAATGCGCTCGTATCTTCCAATATCCTCCACCAATACATATCTTATGTCAATACGTGTGAACATTTTCATGCCAATTTCGGTGGATACTTACATATATGCGTGTGCGTGAATCGAGGTAGCTGGGCACAACAAATATTAACTTTTTTTTAGGTTAGACCTTTAATATTTCCAGATTGAGAAAATGTTTCGTTAACATTGAGCGTAAGGCAACATTATATTGTTTACTTATATTTGAAATAAGATATACATATATACATAATACAATTGAAGAAGAAAAAAATAAGTCTACTATCTGCCCCCCCCCCCCCAGGAAAAATTAAGTCTATTATCTGCCCCCCCCCAGGAAAAATTAAATCTATTATCTGCCCCCCCCCCCCCGGAAGAAAAAAATTACGTCTATTATCTGTTGCCCCCCCCCCTTTCTACCAAACCAATATGAGCTCCCCCCCAGCTTAGATTCTGGGTACGCCCTTACCGAGCAGGGCACAGCTTCTTGCTTGAAATCCAAACACACACGAACACTTACAAAAAATTCCTGGGCATTTGCAGTGATTGTCGATATTTTTCTGATTCATACGAACAATTATCTGTTCGTATCGATGGATTGTTGATCGACTCATTGTTTGGGTTTTTTTGAGTTAATCGTCAATAATATCAATGCAGGAATATTTTTCCTGCATAGCAAACAATTGTCGAGTGACAAACAACGTGTAAATACGAATGAAGTGATAATGCAAAAAAAATCAGCGTGACAAACGTTCGTATCAATACGACAAATGATTTGTTTCAATTCAAAATTCAAACTAGATCGATCAGATTTGCGCTTCTACGAAAATGTTTCATTCGCCCAAAATGAAAGTGGCCCAGTTAATATTCGGTTTAACATTTGCACGGGCAATCCCGATCTTTTTAACGTCCCGCAGAGCGCGCCCGTTATTTTTCGTCTTGCGAAGTGAAAGGATCTCGATAAGGAACGCATTACGAAAAAAAAGAAGTCACAATTTCGAGCCTCCTCGATATAAGTATTGTTCACGTACGAGCGAAAAAAAATCACGAGTGCATCGACCCGTGGTGAATTGCGCACCAAGTAGACATTCGAGTAAAATTGTTCGTACACGACGACACGTGAAATTAAGAACGTGGAGTACAGTCGTTTCCGAAAAAAAAGTTAACATTGTAGTGAAAAAGGAGGCTTTTCGTTACATTGTTTAGCAAAATACATTGTTTTTGCATGGCTGGCCCGATCTATGAAAATTACAGAGCACATATAAGTGTATTTATATTATTGGGATGATAAATAAGTTCTTGCTGTTTTTTTGTGAACATTGATGTTTTATTTTAAAAAATCGTTCCTAATGCTTTCAAACGTTTCGAAACTGTAGTGTGATCAACTCTTAAGGGGGGATTGTCTTTTTTTTCGCAAAATTTACCGCTTTTTGGCAATTTTTTTGTGAAGAAAGTATACAACGGAAAACTTGTGAAACTTGGCATATAGTTTTATTGATCTGTTTACTAGATACAAAAAAATTTTTAAACAATTTCATCAAAAAATCCGCCTCCCACCCCCCTCGACGCGCGATGGTCCTTTTTTTATGGTGTGCACGATTTCTCAAAAACTATTCAACCGATTGCCTTCAAATTTGGACAGAATGCTCAGCTGACATCCTTTTATCGTTTGATGACGCAAAGAAGCAATACGTTTAATAGTTTTTTATTTATAACAAAAAATCGATCAATTTTTTTCGAAAAATCGATACTTCAAGTTCAAAACGTCACCAAATCGTCAATTTTTTTTCCCTTCATCGAACGATAGCTATATGTGTCTAAAGTAAAATGCTTTTTGGGTTTTTGTTGCAGGATGAACGTGAAGGCTGTAATCGTGCACACCATCAAAAAAGGATTATCGCGCGTCAAGGGGGGTGGGAGGCGGATTTTTTGATGAAATTGTTAAAAAAAAATTTGTATGTAGTAAACAGATCAATAAAACTATATGCCAAGTTTCACAAGCTTTCCGTTGTATACTTTCTTCACAAAAAAATTCCCAAAAAGCGGTAAATTTTGCGAAAAAAAAGACAATCCCCCCTTAATGATTCTGCAAGTTCAGCTAGCGTCTGACATGAGTCTTCATGAATTAACGCCTTCGATTCAACACATCAAAATCATTATTTTTGAAGGGTCTAAACCGGTGGTTCCCAATTAGTCTTCCTTGAGTACCACTTCAAGAAAAAGCCCAAACTCGCGTACCCCTTATACTATATAGCCAAAATGATCATTAAAAAACTTAGTCAGTTTTTCTGAATTTATTCACTTTTAATCTCAATGTTGATTAATGGCACAACAATTCTATGATAATAATGAAAATCACATATGGTTATTTTAGTTTAATGAGACAAACGTGCACGTTTCTCTTCGCACAGCTCTGAAATATCAGGTTGCTTTTTAGTGGGCTTGAGTCTTAAGGCAGTAGTCTGGTCTAGAAATTTGACAAAATCGATTTTTTTTTCTTCATTTTTGTATTTCTTAGACCTTTCTTAATACGCTCGTGGAAACCGTTTATTGATATTTCAAAAATGAGCAGAGTAATAAAAATGATAAGCAAGCCGCGCGCAAACCTCATCTAACGGTATCAAAACTTTGAACGCGTTTATCTCAGAACTATGCTTTCAAATCGGCGCCCACGATATCTCGATAACTAATCGACCGATCGAGGTCAATTTTTGCACATACCTTCGGTAGCCTCTTTCTGAGGACTGGTAGCAGAATTGAGTCGAACAATAATTGTGCCCACATTTTATAAATCGTCGAATACCCGAAAATGTATTAAATATCGTTAATCGAAGTTTACCAGGCCGCCATATTGCAACAACATTTTTTTAAGTACTAATTCTGCTACCAGTGCTCAGAATACTCATACAGATTAAGAATATATATTTTTTTTTCAGATGCATACAATATCACCCAGAGTGGGCGCCGATAAAAAAATAAAAAACTACATGAAAATATTTAATACATTTTTTTTTAATGTAGATACATTCTCGAAGGAACAATAAATACATATGTAAAATGTCATCAAGACAACTTCAACGGTTTAAAATTTATTCCAATTAAAGAATGACGTAAAAAATCTCGCTCTAGACAAGACTACTGCCTTAAGGCGTTACCCCCACTTGTAGCGCAAAAAAGGCCTTTTTCATGAATTTTTTTAAAGAAATCTACAAAACTTTTTTAATCGATCAATATACCATCTTAAAGAACACATCTTGAAGAACTTTCAGTAATTTTTTTATTGAAAAATGTTGCATTGTTTAGTGGCAAATGGCCGTCAATGAAATAATGTTTTTATATACACGGTTTGCGGTGACCAACATTGCGGCGAAGTGGATCATCTGAAAAAAAAATGCAGATGGATTTAGTCAAATATAAGTATAAACTAGTCTTTGATCGAAGGATTTTAAAAAAGATTCATTTTTCACAAAATGGCGGACAGTCAAAGTTAATGGTTCGATTTTAACGAAAAAAACCGCCGTTTTTTGGCTATAAAACGGCCATTTTTTTCGAAAAAAAAAATCGAACGATTAAAGACTACATTTTTGTGTATTAAACAAGCCTGCAAAATTTCAAGAAGATCGGTTCATTAGTGTTCGAGTAATCTTGGTCACCGACTTCAGAAATGCTATTTTGAGAAAAACGCGTTTAAAGTTTCTCTTTCAACGCTTTTTCAACGCGGATTCTTCTCTTTCAACGCTAATATCTCAGTCAATTTTGTTCGGATCGACTTGAAATTTTCAGGACATATTCTCAGATACTTATACTTCGAAAAAATGCAATAAAAAAAATCGATTTTTTCAAAATCGCAAGTGGGGGTAACCCCTTAAGTCATCTTCGAGTTGAAGTCGGTGACAATGTTTAGTTTTTATGTTTGTCAAGGTTGAAAATCCGCTCTCGCAAAGGTACGTGGTGCAAAATGGTAGTAAACATTTCAATGCTGCTTTGTTACAGTGATGAATGTCATTTAGGTCAGCCCAAAAATTAACCGGTTATTGCTCTGCAAAACAACTCTTAAGTCTGCTGTTGCATGAGATGTCTATTGATTCCTCTTGGTCTGAGATAGGTAGATGGTCGGTGGAATTGTTCCGCACAACCACGGCATTACAATATTCTTTCCTACAGTTAGGCAACACCTTTTATAGACAGATTGATTGACTGAAAATATATATTTTGGCGATTCTAGTCTGGTGTAAACCGATATCTCCATGCTGTTTCCGAAAGAGCATGGTCGCCGTGAGCCCCAACAAGAATTCCGTGTGCTTCAGCTACACATTTTTTTTGAATAAAGTAGTGCAGTGAAATTCCCCGCAAATACTCCTTTTTCGGTACGAAATTTGTTTCGTACATGTTTCGTACAATTTCGGCATTTTTTACACTATGAAAAAAAAGTTGTTTACACTTCGGCGAAATAACATACACTGAAATTCAAGCTTGCTTATCGTACTTCTTTATAGATGCGTTACCATCTTAAGGGAGACTTTGTCCTTGAAGTTAGCGGGAGATGTTAGCGGCTCAACATGAGCAGCTAGAAGAAGAGGAGGGCCTCTATGGACCAGGCATTGCCGATTAGCGGTAATTATAAATACATTTGTGTAAACACATTACAAAACTTTAAACGCGTTTTTCTCGAAAACACATTTTTTTAAATGGCTGACATTCTCCTGACCGCTGTAATTAATATATCGACCTGAAAGTTGGAGAGCATACTCAGAAAATATGTCTTCACGGAATGACGGATCGTTTTTTCGATAGATACATTTTTGCATTTATTATTTATCTTTTTATGCGAAAAAAAACGCGAATATTCGATTTTTTTTAAATTGCCGCCATTTTCCGAAATTTGTACTAAAGGAAAAACCCATCCGTCATTCCATGACCAAAGGGTCACAGATTGATAATATGCTTTGAATTTGTGTTTCAGATCAACAAAGAGGGGGCAGTGATGTCAGATCCGATACAAAAAAATCAAACGGTTTCAGATTCAGTATGTTAATACTGAAGCGCATATCATACGATTTTTCATATATGCAAAAATAACAAAATAGCGGACATTTTTCGAAAAAAAGAAAAAAAAAACGTGTTTTTTTCACCGTTTTTGGCAAAAAAAGTAAACATCAAAATTTAAAAAATCCTTGATGTGCGCTATAGCTATACTTGCAAAGAATATGTGGTTAAAATTTCATAAGGATCGGTTCAGTAGTTTCAAAGATTTTATCAACAAGCCGTCGAAAAACGTTGTTTCGAAAAAAAACGCGTTCAAAGTTTATCTGGATTGCATAAAAAAAAAACAAAAAAAATGTGTTTATCCATTTTGAAAGTGTATTTATTAAGGTTAAAAACTTTTATATCAATATCCACAATGTCCTATCAAAAAAATTCATGAAAATAGCCTTTTATAGCGTTTACAGCCAGAAGCCCCTCAAACTACACGTACCGAGTTCTGGCAACGCCATCTGTTGGAAAACCGTGAGAACTTATAGACCCGTGAAATGAGTGGCCAAAATACAGATGAAGCACATTTCCGATATTCACCAGAGCGAAGCCGCGAAGAAAAGCTTGTTCATTATAAAGTAGCATAGTAATTAAGCGTTTTTCTATTTCCTAAGATAATTTTTTATACTAATTTTCGAGTGAAACATTCGTATAGCCATTGCACTATACGGTACGACTTTTTAGCTGAGAAAATAATTTGCGTTTCCAAGTGAACGTGTAGAGATGTGTATATATATATATATATATATATATATATATATATATATATATATATATATATATATATATATATATATATATATATATATATATATATATATAAATAAAAACAGTAATAAATATAACCAACAGTAGAGCATGTGCGGGCTGGGTCAATGTTGGATGGGTGACCGTTTGCTGCGTGCCGACTACCGAGTAGAAGGAAGTTTTCCGATGATAAAATAATTCAAAGTCAGTAAATTATAGTAACATAATTCAAAGTCAGTAAAGTATTGTAACATAATTCAAATTCAGTAAATTATAGTAGCCTGCATCGGCACAGATTTTCCACAATTGTCCTGTGCCTTCGTATGACTACAATATTAGTGAATAGTGCACTAGGAAAATGTGGCTGCAGGTAACTCCTCGAGGGGTCTCTAACGAACTGGAAAATTGTGGTGCAAGAGATTGGGATGAACGTGAAAAGGATGAAAAAACAACAAAGATATATACAAATACGTAAGACTGATTCTGTCCTGACTGATTCATCAACGCCGAGTCAAAACCGGTGAACCTTATTACATGAAATTTGGACAGTAGGTTACTTTTGTGACGTGAGCACCCACTAAGAAGGGATTTTTCGGAATTCAACCCTTAAGGGAAGAAAAGGGGTGGCAAGGTTTGTATGGAAATTAAAAAAAATCTGATCGGATTTACTTGAAATTTGGTATTCGTGCTTCTTGGCACAATTAATGAAAATTTCCAAAAACTTATTCCTGCGTTTTCGGAAATTCGACCCCTAAGAGGAAAAAGAGGGTGGCAAATTTTGTACGTAAAATAAAAAAAATCTGGTCAGAAGGTTTACTCGAAACTTGGTATTAAAGCTCTTCAATACAATTATTAAACGCGTATTTCAGAGTTTTTCGAAATTCAACCCCCAAACGAAAGGGGGTGGCAAAGTTTGTACGGAAAATAAAAAAATCGGGTCACATTTACTTGAAACTTTATATTATTGCTCCTAGACACAATTTATGAAATTTCAGCGCTTTTGGAAATTCAATCCTTAAGGGGAAAAAGGGGTAGCAAAGTTTGTACGATGAAAGAAATATCTGTTCTGATTTACTTGAAACTTAGTATTAATGCTCTTCAACACAATTCTACGTGTTCCTTAATGAAAAATTTCAGGAGCACATTTTATTAAGGACCATTCAACACAAGTGTATGCGAGCGAAGCCGCGAGCGGAAAGCTAGTATTTTATAATTTGAGAATATTCACCTTCGCCTGATTCCACTATAAGTGCTCCATAATGCAAAATTACCCGAAAAACTCAAGGAAAAATATATTTTTATTTTTATAAATATATACATAATAAATATAAAATATATGTATTTTAAAAATATATTTATATAAATATATTTGAAAAAAAATCGCAATTATTTTGCACACGACTGTACTGTTAATGCACTTTTGATGACGCGTATTCCCCGACGGTGAAATCGCATCGAGACATCTCTCTCAGAGATTACTCTTCTAATGTTCCCCTGGATTTCGCGGCAAAAAGGATGAGAGGCTGAGAAAGAAAGAAAAAAAAACACAACCGAGCACCTCATTATTTTGACGCCGGGTCGTCGATGTGACGACACGCCTAATCGACTTTTTATTCTTTCCCTTCCCATTGTATTCGCAATTTTTATGACGGTCTTTTTTTAATTCTCTTTAATAACCTCAAATCGTGTCGACTGCCGGTCAATCGAGGGGAAGTTCTATCTCCGGTGTGCCTCCGCTTCGTCAGAGCCCTTGACACAGTGAGTTATACAATCTTCACAGTCACACACACAAAGCTCACTTCGATAGCGATGAATGCGTTGATAGTGTATAACGTTGGCCACATCAGTTTGCGCTTTACGTCTGCAATCGGAAATGCGGAATATAACATCCCCCCCCCCTCTCTCTCCCCCTCCCCCGATTATTCTTAGAAATATGTCAATTCAATGGATCTTTTTGTAGAAAGGGACGTTAAGGCGCGTGGCTACCCGAGAAACGGGGTTATTTAAAAAAATTGATAAAGTTTCGAAAAGGACATACCTCCGATTAATTTGGAATTTTGTGTACAATGTACCCATGTATATTTACTCGCTGATCACGAATATGATAGTGAAAATACCTGCAAATTCGATTTACAAGGTCAAAAGGCACAAAAGCTGATTTAAAAAAATCTATTTTATTGTAACAAATGTTGATCTTGAAGAAAAATGTTCTTTACCAAAGTTGTAGCCTATAAAAGGATTGATCTTTTATGTTTTATACAAGTTTTGTCTAAAACCAATCTGTTTCGAGAAAAATGGGATAATGTTCCAAAAAGAACATTCTCTTAAACTCCATTAGTTCCGATCTTATCTACTTACGTACTTTACAAACCCAAACAAACGTAAACACACAACAAACGCAAACACAACAAACAAACAAATCCAAACAAACAAACTCAAACAACAAACAAACTCCAACCTTCCCTCGGTAAAGTGCGTACGTAGACAATATCGAAACTATTGGAGTTTAGCAAAATGTACTTATTCGAGCATTATCCCATTTTTCTCGAAAGAGAATGGTTTTAGACAAAAACTGTACACAACATAAAAGATCAATCTTTTTAGAGGCTACAATATGTGTCTATAAATAAAAGCTCGGGGCGCTCAAAATTGAGACATATAATCTTTAATTTACATAAATCCGTTAACATACCAACTGTATTTGATTTACTGTAAAACAACTTTAGATTTCTTAAATAAGAATCCTGAAACTGAGTATAAACGTGTGATAATAATTTCTCCAATTACTATTGTGCCAAATTAAATACGGTTAATGAAACTGAATTGATCAAATTGATTCAACATTTAAAAAGTTCAGCGCCCGAAGCTTTTATTTATAGTCCCATATAGGTGACTTGGTAAAAAAAAAATGTTTTCTTATTTTTAGTACATTCAACGAAAGCTTGTGTTTGAAAAATATTTATTTTACGTATTAATTTGTTATTAGGCTGCAGTAAAATAATCGAGAAAAATGTTAGGGCGACGCGAGGTTCTCGGGTCGTCCCTGCGTGACCGCGTGTAAGGCCGCGCCCGCCCAATTGCGGAACCCATAATGTTGAGTTTTTCACGAAATTAACGCTTCGAGAAGTCCAAAATCCGTAAGAATATGGTTCCACACGTATAAACGTAGTCGAATGCAATTTCGTAGCGGTTGTCCTGTCGTACTTCGAGAGATCAGCGGCAATTTCTTGGACGCCTTGGAACTACTTTTCGGCGTTGGTATGACGAATGTGAAGATCGCGACTCGGTCGAGACCGCTGCCGGGATTCTAGAGCTGGCCGAGCGGGGTGGGGGGAATCGCCGAGTCCGTGAGCCCGACTCTGGATGGCACTCTTCGAGTCGAGTTTAGACGCTCGCTTCATGCGCAACTACGCTTCTCTTCGGTGCTCACAATTGCCTACTCATTCGATTACTCTCCACGATTAATCGATTTTTCGGATTTCCCCACTGTCCAGTATGAAAGTTCAATTGAATTTGATTGTTTTTTGTATTGGGCTAAATTCGAAGAGCTGGTGTTCCTTGGCTATTTAAAGGCAGTTGAGTCAAATGACGATTTATGATTTTATTTTTCAATGAACCTCATAAAATGCCAACGCGGTATAGATTTATTCTGTAGATGCTAATTTTTCATAAAATATGTCATTAAAGGGCAAATTTATGCATTTTGATATTTTTATTACGTAGAAAAGAAAAACGTTTGTGTCACTACCAACTTGAAAAAGGATAACTCAGAATGAAATTTTGAGTCATTTATAATTACGCCTATTTATATTGATGTCACGAGACTATTTATTATAATCATTAATTAATATTAACGCTTCGACTGCACTTTCGCCACGAACCTCTGACTGCTCATGGGGTCGATCCGACCCCAGTCGCTTTTCAGATCGTTGGTTTTCGGTAAATATGCATTTTTTTGTAGTTTTGATCGTTTTTTGAGTCACTGATCCTTATTTTATGGCCCAACATTTTATTTTAAGAAAAACAAAAATTGAGTGCCCAAACATTCGTTCAAAGTGGAAGATGCGTTGAAAAATACGTACTTGCACGAAAAAGATCATAATTTTTGGTTTTTTCTTTATAAAAAAAGTTCTTTGAGGTTTTTAAAGAGGAAAGTTTGTAGATACGAAAAAAAAGTCTTTCTAAAAAGTATATTTATTCGGAGGTTCGAATTTGAGCATTTTCGGGATAGCGAAAAAATGAAAAAATCGACTCCTTCAGCAGATTACGGAGATGCGGTGATGACCATGCTAGTAAACTTAGAGTCTATTTCACGCCGCGATATCGCCACGTTTTAGATATATGTATATGGCCTATTTTTCGAGAAATATTTTTTTAATATTGAATTTTGAGTTTCCTATTATTTTTATAATACGGAAACAACCTTAATAATCTACTAATCGACTTCAGTAGTACGCCATATCGTTGACGTTTAGCATCGTCGCATTTTCGGTGGCTGTCATCGGTTCCACGCGCCCGGCTTATTATTTTTTGTAGCCGGTTAACATGGAGAATGAAAATACTGTGGAAGTTTATCAAAAGAGTAACGGGATTGTACCTGAAGTCCAGTTTAGAGACAAATGTAGATTCTGACGGACAAGAATTATAAAATGAAAAGATAATATTGCGATTGCAAATAAAAAACGTCGCTTTGAAGTTAACCTCAATGTCCAATGTCCAATCTGTCCAAAGTCAAAACATATTTCATCGATTGTTATGTTATTTTTCCCTTTCCCAATTTTCACAATATTTGCCGGTATAAAAAGGAAAGTTTTTTTTATATGACGGTTCTCCCATGCTGAATTTATATATAGATGCGTTGTATAGGTACATGTTGCCAGAAAAATTAAGATGCCTTTGCTGTACGTAAAAGAACTTCAAGTAAATATCGACGAAAGGCTCTTTATAATCGATTAAAAAAAGTACGGCTTCGCACAATCATATTTTTAATTCGCGTTGAAAATATCCGATAGACGAATCAAATTTGCGCGGGTATCCGGCGTTGCCACACGTCGAGCAAGATGGCTGCTGTTACGTCACGAGAAGTCTCGCTCTCCGAAAACTTTGGTTTTTGCGACTTTATTTCTAAATTTATTGCTTATTTCTGCGGTGAACTTTCCAATTCAAGGTGCCTTATCGATCACAAAGATTCAACGAACGCAACCATCAGTTTTTTTACGTGTTTCTTGGCTCCAAGTAGCACAAAAAAATCGATATATGAGAGGACAGGCACATTTTTTCGTCTACGTGTGACTAATTCGCCAACTTTAACAATTAATAACACGGAAAGTGTACGGTAAATCTCGTGGAAACTCCGCATACGCATGGACGAAGGTCTCGACAATGCTATAAAAAAAAATCGGGCTTTTATCTTGAACTCGCTCCAATCACCGTACCTCCTTAATTGTTGAAAAAGTATATTTTCCGCAATTTTTTTTAGTTCAATGACATTATTATTATTCACATTTACCGCAATCGATGCATAAGTACATTCGGTGCTCGTTGCACATAGCCCTCCTGCATAAAGGACACTTGCTTTTCGTTTTATGATCGGCATTCTATATACATCATTTACTATAGGACCGCAAAATGAAAAATATCTATGAGCATTTTCTATCGTAACTCACTTACATGAAGTAACGAAACACTCAATTTCACAACAACAAAAAATTGTTCACTTTCACCACACTACTGTATAAACGGGGTCCGTCCGACCCCGGGTCCTTTTTCGACAGCTGTCCTCAGTACACGGGCAGGATGTAAGATGGTGGCCGAGTGTCCACCTATAGAGTAGGAGTGGGGGAACATTCGAGCGCCGCACTGCGGCCGAATAGATAACCCCGTTTTGCGATACAATCAGTTGAAAAAAAAAATGGGGTAAAAATGACCCAGTGTGCAGCCGAAGGGTCAAGTGTTTAAAGCTGAAAAAACAGTTTTAAAGTGGGTTTCGAGCTATTTTTGAGGCGAGCGCTGAAAAGCGCCTTCGGCGATGCCACGCCGGTAGACGCAGTTCTCGACTCTTGTAAGCCGACTATCTTTGGGGAAAAAGTTACCGACTAAAAATACTTTTATTTTTTACCAATAGGTGACATTGGCCTACGGAAAAAAAATCATCAGCTGTGGTGTCTATAAAACCGTTGACGTCAAATACGTTTTTTTAAATCAGTAGTGCTATATCGACTTGTGCACCGCCGTTTTATATTCTTTTGACAATTTTTTTTTTTACATACTTTAATATATACCTAATAAAGTATATATATCTAAATCTTTTGGTAATGTATTTTATTCCTTTCTTTAAAAAAAAAAATCCAAAGAAATCGGTCGAAAATGGGCAGTTACAGTGGTGTCCTCCCTTAAATACACTAATAACGTATACCTATACAGTTTGATGAAAGGGGAACAATTATTTCTTAGTTTAAAAATCTCTCGAATTTACTAATTTTTTTCCTGTCTAAATGTACATCCCGCCTTAAGGCCGGAGTCTGAATTAGAAGGTCCGAAAAATCATTTTTTTAATTGTTTAAATCCATAGATAAACAATCCAAGAATACATTTACAAAGTTGCAGAGGCCAATTGTGAACATTTTCCTATTGACCTATTGAACCTATTGAACCTATTGAATCAAACCAAAGTTTATTTTCTTCAGTGGGAAAATCTCTTCTAAGTGAATTAAAAAAGTTGTTGCAAAAGTATTTTGAAATCATTTTTATAGCACGTTGTGCTTTCTTTTAAACACATTTTTTTTCTAACCTGTGAAAAGTTATAATTTCACAATTTTTTCAGCTTTTTCTTAATTCGCCCAGAAGAAAAATATATGACAATTGAACATTTTATTGGTTTTTTTTTTTGTTTCAGTCGAGAATTACGAGCTGCATCTTTTTCGCGGATTGGGAACTGCAGTGGCAAGACGCACATGGAATAGACCGATAAATCTGCGGTCGTTTATTGTTTCATGTTGAATAATTTTAAAATACATTTCACATATACATGAAAAGATATATCCATGTTTACTGGGGTCACTTGTTTTTTTCCCTTCCAAAAAAATTCCCGAAAAAAAAACACTTTTTTGAACCTTCTAATTCAGGCTCCCTTAAGGGCGTCTTAAGGCACGCCTTAAGGGGCTATACCAGTGTGAGACTGAAAAAATCGATTTTTTTTTACTTTTTCGACAGTTTATACTTTCAAGAATATCATTATGATTTATATCATTTATATCAATATCATTTCATCTCGCAAAAATCGATAGTTAAATCTTGAAACGCGTTTTTCTCGAAATGAGATTTTTCCAATTTGCTGACATTGCAACTCAAAGAGCAATTATCCGATTGACTTGAAATTTAAACTGAGTACTCTTGAATATATTTACTTTACAATGACGTAGGATATTTTTGATTGGATGAAAATTGACGATTTGGCATTGAAAAAATCGACCATTTTATAGGCAAGAAAACATACTTGTTTCCATAACTACGCCATTTTGTTAGATTTTGATATTTTTCGAAAATCCTACGTCATTGTACAGGACATACCTCCCAGTCTAACGACTTTTTTTTCCTTTTTCGGTTTCAGCTACTCAATCGGCCGGAATGATGTCAGCAGCGGAGGAACTTTTTTTCGGTGCCTCCGAAGGCAGCGCATACGTCGCTTGGATCTCAATATTTATCTACGAAAAAAATATGTGATACAGGTCAAATGTAGCCAAATATATTCTTAATTTTCCGAAACATTTAATTGAGTACTTATCTTGCAAAAAATTCCCGAAAATCACCCAAATTTTCAGCGTTCACACCGGTATAGCCCCTTAAGACGGCTGTGGACGCAACGGAACGTGAGGTTAGATTAACGAAGTGCAAGTAGGGAGTGATAGGAAAGGGTTCAATTGGGAAGGGCAATACGCGAAAGCCCGCAAGTGTATCCGTTGGAACCCAGAAAAAGAAAAGGAATAAACTCATACACGCATCTGCAAAAATCAGTTGCATCCCTTAGCGCTGGAAAAAACCTACCACAGTTTCGTTCCGCTCGAATCGCCCTAGCGTGAACACAGTCCGAAAAATACACGCATCTGCAAAAATCAGTTGCATCTCTTAGCGGTGGAAAAAACCTATCACAGTTTGGTTCCGCTCGCATCGCCCTAGCGTGAACACAGTCCGAAAAATAAACGTACGAAGCCACCCTTCTTTCTATCGTTGCCCAGACGCAAAAAAAGCCTGCCCTTTTTCATTCAGAATGAGATATTCAAATTATAATATCGTATGCGTAACGTGTGTACGTATATATAGTCGGACTGAGGTCCTGAATGCACGCAATGCACTTTCGATTGGAGTGCATTCTATGCTGTACTGACGATTCTTCATCGCATAAATGCGCAATATTTAGGGTATTCCTTTCGCGAAGAACCGTATTTTGTAGGGTTATGAACAGGGCCTTGCGAATCATTGGTAAATTATAGTGGCCCTTAATAAAAATACGTCACAATCGATTATTATACCCAAGGATAAACTGGATTAAAAAGTTACGCGCACATTTAGTAGATTTAGACATTTTAGATTTTCTCTGAAAAGTCGCGGAAAAATTCTCTGCTAGTGACATTTTTACAAGTTTTATTATTAATGTTTTTTTCAAATATTCGGTGACCGTGTGTTTTGATCGTCGTTACGGACTCTTTAGAACTTTTTACACGCTTTGAGCAGTCTTTATCGGGCATCTAGAATTATTTAGTGTATGAATTATTGCATAGAAATGTGGCCAGCGAGACATCTCCAAAAAGGGCCGTGTAAATGAGAAGATTTTTAGAGTCGTAATTTTTCGTTGAAACGTTCGGCAACTTGGCTTGAAATTTTACCAGTATACTGGGATGTAATTTTACTTGATTATAGACGAAAATTAGTTAAGGCGGGAAACCAGTTTAGGTTACTCAAAAAATCGGTTTATTTAAATTCTATAAATTGTTAGTCAACTTAGCGTTGATTAACCGCAGTATAAATAATTCATTACTGCCTTGGTAATTTTCGGGTAATTTTTTTTCAAACACTTTTTTTCGAAACCATTTTTTTTCAATTTGTGTACACTCTAGCTCAAAAAGTTTCTAACCTATAATTTTATAGAGTAATAGTTAGTTAAAAAAAATATAATTACGCTCTAAATGAACGTACATTTGTGTTGATATCCATGTTTAAAGTGTGTTTTTTTTAGCAAAAAGGTAATAAAATAATGGCAAAAATTATAACCTTTTGTCTGAACACCTCTAAAAAATTTTTAATTTTTAAAATCAAAGTAAGGTTCATAAAGAAAGAAAAAATGTTCTTAAAGTAATCGTCAAGCGTCGATGGGCGGTAGGTTATATTTTCCATATTTTCAGAGGAAATGCTTCGAAAAAATGAAAATATTTGTTTGAAAATATGTATAAAATACTCCCAGAGTTTGAATAAATTCTATCCATTCATTCCTTGTAAGAAAATCACGAAAATCACTAAAAAAAAGAACCTACCCCTAAACTGGTTTCCCGTCATGGGGTTGAAAGTTTGCATCGTTGAAACGCAACGAAAATTCTTTCTAATTTCTTATTTTCATTATTATTCAACTACTAATATTATTATACTAGGCAACTTTGTTCTAGATCGCTAAATAAGAATGATAAAAAATGTTTGCGTGATTTTCGAAGCTCAAATCTGCCAAAGGAAATATTGGAAATGAAGTAAAAATCATATTCGTTGCATTTGAACGATGCATACTTCAACGTCATTTTTCCGCCTTCAGTTTTAAATATTGGGGTTTGTGAAAGAAACACCTTAAGAGGTAACAACACTGGAGCATTGACAAAAAATTGATTCTTTCTTAATTGGCTTAAGAGATGCTTCGAACTATCTAGAATACGGGGAAAAAAGTTAGGTACCTGTAAAAAAAGGCCCGCAGTCCCGCGTGAATCTGTAGTCCAGTAAAAGAGACGAAAATCCAGCACTTTTTAGCGTCGAATATGAATTTTTGAGCAAAGGTAGATGGTTGCATACTGAAAGTAACCCCAATAAAATGTTGCCCCTCAACTCGCCCCAACCCTAAGAAATAGGGGTTGAAAACTTAAAAATCGCCGTATCTCGATGATTAATAGCGCGATCAAAAAATATTTCTATGAGTTAATTATAACATTATTTATTAACAAATAATAGTCCTTTTTTCTGTCAAAAATTGACTTTTTATTTTATATTCCAATTATATGCCCATTACCGAAAAATTAATTGTTTCAAAATCCCCTTCGTATTTCTCTAGCTATAAGCATGTAAATTAATTTAAAAAAAAACTTCCACATTCAAATTTGCGTCAGTTATACTGCGTGCCGCAGATCGTCTCAAATTCAACATGCCTCTCAAGAATGGCTCCAGCGTCACTATTTTGTATAATTTTTTAATGTACATTTTTTTGTTCACTTGAAGATATGACTAATGACATCCTTGAATATTATTATCCTCTTACTTGCTCTTTCGCCCAAAAAAAATCGCAAAAAATCGCTCAATTTTATACGTTTATAGTGGTGTTAGCCCTTAAGGGAAGATATACACCTAGGAGTCGGAAAAAGGTCATTCTTGTGAATTTTTTCAAGGAAAACCATTTGAAATTTCGGATTGGGGTTTTAAATATCTAAAAGTATATACATTCAGAAATATGTTTAATTTTCTTTATTTAAAAATATCAAAAATATACAAGGATATTGTACGATCCTTGGAGCGTCGTAAAAAAATCTGCGTATACGGTACCCACTGGCGTTTCTTCAAAAATCATCTGAAAAAGAAACCAAAAAGATTATTAAATTAAATACTATAATCTAGTACTTGTCATAGCCGATTTTGAAAATATCGATTTATGACAAAATGGCGGACGTTTGAACATAAATAGTGATTTTTTGGCCAAAAATTAGTTATTATTTTGCCTATAAAACAAAATTAAGTAACGGAAAAAAAATCCTATGACAAGTACTAGATAATGGTGTATAGAATAACCACAAAAAACCTCAAGGCAATTGGTTAATTGGTTTTCGAGAAATTTTGGGTACCGATTTGAAAAACGTGGTTTTGAGAAAAACGCGTTCGAAAATTTGGGAATGAATAAATCATGAAATTTGTCAACTTACATGGAATCGTCGATACCAGGCCCACAGTGTAGGTCTTCTACGGTCGACGGAATGTTCATAGCTTCTAAATCCTCGACCGCGACCATCTAGGTGTATATCTCTCCTTAAATACATTCGATGCAGGAAAAAGGGCCGAGGCCTCGTAACCGTAGATTTCATTAATGTGTGTCTTACGCCATTTGGTTGCCGAGGGTTGCTACGTAAATTGTCCATAGAAATGCGTACCATTTTCTTTCAATCTAGTGATTTTCGAGAGCGACGATGTTCCCTCGTTCCCACTGTAGGCCTCTTTTCGACTGTGTCTCTCGGTCTCCGTCTCTATTTCATTTAATGCGTCGAGTCACGTGGCCTCCCTCGAGATCACGGGACGCTCGTATTCACATTATCTCTCCGGTCCGCTCCAGGGGAGCTTCATTTTTTTTTCAACGATGACCGTTTTTAGACATCTTCTTCTGGTGACCTCCTGACGTATCTTCTCCGTTGATTCGGGACACCGTTTTCTCCCTTCACGCGACCGAGCCGTACTTCGACGTTGTCTTTTTCACGGACACACATACTGCCGGGATAGGCTAAACCGACCAGTGAATGGACGGGGACCAGTGAATGGACAAAAGCTGATTTATATTCAAAATCAGTAAAAAATATGAATTGTCGATAAAAACTAGAATCACTATAATTTAGCGAAAAATCACAGCTGTCGTTAAAACCGATTCGTCAGTTTAATATCCAATTTCGACGCCACACGGAATTTTTCTCGTTTGTGGTACTTGTACACCGCGCAACTTAGTTACGATACGGCTGTGCACAGTAGGTGTTTAAAACGCGATAACAATAGTTTTTATAAGTTTTGAGGGTGAGTATTACTTGTATTTCTTGAGAACGAATCAATCTTTGATTTTTTGCAAAATTTTAAAATCAATTCGTAATGATAGGTCAGAATTAGGAATGTTTATTCACTGGTGCTGTATTCTAATCTCTTTCCAATGAATGGACGTATGGGCTCTGTTCTGATAATTCTGAAAGCAGAGTGAAAAATTTAGCTTATGTGCTGAAAATTGCTAAATTAATTATTGTGGAGATATGACAATGAACATTTCATTGAATGTTGTCATAAAATAAATTCGTAATGATAGGTCAGAATTAGACATGTTTATTCACTGGTGCTGTATTCTAACCTCTTTCCAATGAATGGACGTATGGGCTCTGTTCTGATAATTCTCAAAGCAGAGTGAAAAATTTAGCTTATTTGCTGAAAGTTGCTAAATTAATTATTGTTAAGATATGACAATGTACATTGAATGTTGTCATAAAATCAATTCATTCGTTTTTTTTTAATTTTTGGCAAAATTTAATTTTATATTTCCCTGTTGAAAGAAACTTTAGTAGTTTTTTTTAGAACGTCACGTTAAGATGCAACAAAGATGTGTGTATTTTTTACGAAATCGTAATAACGAGTACAATACTCATATGTGTAAGAATATTATAATTATTGTGCAACACAGTGATCTCCGAATCTAGCATTTAATAAAAATAAATCGCCATGCAAGCATATATATATATATATATATGCTTATTATTATATTATATTATGTTATATTATATTATATTATTATATTCGAACTGGTGCGATGGTCTAGTGGTTAGCGTGCTCGCCACTAAACCAGCGGACCGGGAGGTCCCGGGTTCGAATCCCAGTCGCGTACATTTCGTCGTGAAATGTTTTTCTTCGGCATTTCGCGGCGAAATAAGACTAGTTCCACGACTGGGGGGCGAACTCGATGACCGGCTGTATTGGTATAGGTTTTCCGCAGTTTCCCTATACCCATGACAGAAATGTCATGATGAATATAATACAGAGGGGGAAGTCGGCTGCGGCCGCAACAGGGGGGAACAGGGAGAAAGATGGAGACAAAAAGGAGCAAAAACAGTAGAGGAAAGAACGGTCATAATGATGGGAAAGAATAGGTAACAAACGCGAAAAGCGTGTACCTAAGGAAAAAAAAAACCAAAAAAATATATTATTATATATGCTTGCATGACGATTTATTTTTATTAAAACGCTGTCTTGATAAAACGCTACGAACGCTGTCTTGATAAAACTTTGGTAGTTTTTTTGAGAATGTCACGTGAAAATGCAAAAAAGATGTGTGTATTTTCTACGAAATCGTAATAACGAGTATAATACTCATATGTGTAAGCATATTATGTGTGTGTGTGTGTGTATATATATATATATATATATATACATAATATTCTTACACATATGAGTATTATACTCGTTATTACGATTTCGTAGGAAATACACACATCTTTTTTGCATTTTAACGTGACATTCTCGAAAAAACTACCAAAGTTTTATCAAGACAGCGTTCGTCTACATCAGCTATCCTCAAAGTGTGCTCCGCGGAGCCTTGGGGCGCTCCGCAAGGCCTCCGCTAAGGCTCCGTCGAAAAAAAAACTTCATATCTCCGAACAAATGAAAATAATTTCATCAATTTACAGTGGGATTAATACATTTTTATGTAGAGTACCCATTTTTGTACGATTTTCGGCAAAAGTACGATATCCGGGGCGCCACTATTTGACGGCGAATTTAGGGTTACCGAGTCAAAATAAACAAAATGTGAAGAGTGGTAAAAGTTGATATTTCGCTTATTTCGCGGTTAAATTAGAATTTTTCGATACTTATCGAAAATGACGATTTTTTCGAATTTGAAAATTTCAAGCAACATCACGCAACGTAACTTGGAAATGTATACTTTCAATAGTGTCTCAGAAGCCAAAAATGTATTTTAAATACCACTACCATGTTTTCCTCGCTTATCAGTGCGACTGGATAGAGAGTAAAGTAGTACATTTAATCGCTAGGAATCCGAAGAGGGATTAATAGTGTACGGTACATGCCTCTTCGGACTTCTAAGGCTCTGAGTTTATGTAAAATATATCGTCTAGTAATTGGATGTAGTAATAATATGGAACAATTCTTATTGTTATAAATAAACAGAGAATATGAATAAATAAAGCATTATAATCTTGGAATTTATGTTGAAAATCATATAAATACTGGGTTAACTGGTATTTATGTGATACCACTAAACAAACCCAAACAAACCCGACCAAAGAAATACTTTTTGCAGCTCACCCGGTCAATTTCCATTATTTGCGATAAAATAAAGATATTGTACCCATGAGGCAACAACAATCGTTGAATTTTCGCGTATTTCCAATTACCGCTAAAAGCGCTCATAATTCCTTAAGGAAGCCAAAACAGCAATTTTTTTATTCTTGAAGTTCTCAATATTTTGGTCCAAATATCGAGAATCACCGGTCAAAACTTGGCGCCCCGGATATCGTACTACCCCCCGATTTTCATTAAAAGACAAACATAAAACCAGGTCTTCCTTATTGTAGGGCTCCGTAAAATATTTAGTGTGTCAAAAGGGTTCGGTCGCCAAAAAAGTTCGAGAACCGCTGGTCTCCACTATACGTCCATTTGCTGGTCATTTCGTTCATTCACTGGCCATTTACTCATATCGCTACTTATCTATCAATTCCTTCAATATTATTTGTTGCAATTACTTCGAATATTTTTTTCTGCTATCAGAATAATATTTTTTGCTAGCTATAGCCATTGAAAAACTCGTTTTGATAATATTTCCTCTAGAACCCCTCAAACCAATAACATAAATTCAATAATGAATATACTCCAATCAGAGACCATTGGAGTTAATGATTTATCATTTTCGAACGATTTTCCTTTCGTTATTCGGGATGAACAATAATTTACAAATTACAAAAATAATGTTGTTCCATTGTTTTCTCAATTCTTTGGAGTCACTTTTTCTAAGCTGCTACTAGTGGACGGGTTCCGCATTCGCAACCATATTTGCAGTGATCATAATGGATGATCGCTACATGCCTTGACTCAACCAATTCACAGATGTGGAGAGAAGCCGAGAAGAAACGCAAACCCCGTTTCGAAGTTAACATAAGGATGCCCTTCGTTGATAGATTGTCCCCAACGTGTTCTCACCAGAGCCAATAACGACATGCCACAAGAAGAGACGGAAAGACTAAGAACATCGAGAGGACTTTACTAATCCCTCTGTCCAGGTATTTCTTTCTCGCTGATGCTTGTCAGTGTCTGCGTCCTTATGGAATTCTTCATCTTGCTTCGGTCCACCACACGCAGAGTAGTTTACGAACGAGCACCCTGCGACTGCATACACGAAAGTCTGGCACTCCGACTAACCATGCTTCCCCATATCGGTCGTTTGATCGATATCCCTTGATATTTTCTCGTTCGGTGAGAAAGGACTCAGAGACCATATCGACGCTGCTTACGAAAAGTAACACGATTCAAAGTTCTTACGAAAACTAGCATGATTATGCTTGCGCCACGGAAACTAGCACGTTTCCATATTCACCGCGAAAACTAGCTTGTTTGATTTTCACTGTAAAAACTAGTGTAAAGGAGTGAGTTTGAAACCTTAAGGATCTCATCGCTCGTACAATCTAACCAAAAAGAGATTTGGTGAGAATATAAAGTTCTTCGTGCTTAGGTGAAAATCCGAAAAAATCAACCATTAGTATTTTTTTTTTAATATGACAATTTTTTGTATAATGACATTTTAATTTTATACTAGTTGCTTTTATTAACATTTTGATAGATTATCAAATAAAATCGATAGTAGTAATTATTATAAAAAAATAATTCCGAAATTGTAAATGTAATGAAATATTTATTGTGATTTTCTATTAAAAAAAACGTTAGTGAAAATATCAATCAACAAATTTACTGTAATCTTACAGATGGTTAGCGTCAAATATGTTCGAAAAATCTTGCTGATGTTCGATTGGAATTGAACTTTTGTCAAGCATGGCCTGTGAAGCTTTTTTTTTCGTGGTGCAAGAGGCAATTTTTTATCTGACGTCTGTTTTAATTGGAACATTCGAACATCATCCATGTTTTTGTTTTTTAAAAAGATTTTCATCTCTCGTCCTTCTTGGTCACAGTCATATTTAACGTGAATTGCATCGACGTAAGGTTGAATGGATATTTCCCGAATACTTGCAATTTTAATTGACGTCCAATTAAAATATCTTGAAAAGTCTGAAAAATCGTAAATTTCCGATTGCGGTCAAAGGAATTGGAGTAAAAAAATAGAGGCAAGGCGTAAAAAAGCATGGAAGAAAAGTCGGAAACAATGCCAGTGTTACTGAAACACGTTAATTTTCACGGTGAATATTGAAATCTGCTTCTTTTTGTGGTGAAAGCCGAAACGTGCTAGTTTTCGCGTTAAATATCGAAAGGTGCCAGTTTCGTATCAAAAGCCGAAACATGCTAGTTTTCGCGGTGATATCAAACGTGCTTGTTTTCTTAAGAATTCTGAAACATGCTACTTTTCGTAAGCAGCGTTGATATGTGAAATAACGAATATCCGCTCGGTCCCGGAGTCTTTAAGGGGGTATCCCTCTCTGGAAACTCCACAAAATCGTTTTTTTTTCTCTTCATATTGTTATAGTGTGAACTTTCAAGAATATTTTGAGACCGACTGGACCTGAAATTCCAAAAATTGACGAAGTTACACCTATTTGAGTGGAACAGTGTGCATGGGGTTTACCCCGATCCGTCGACGTTGAACGCTATTTTATCTCGAAACTACATATTTTGACACGGTGGGATTGATATCTTGAGTAACATTCGCACTATTGACTTCAATTTGCACAATTAGCGTTCAGGCAGTAGTCATTTTCGGTTCACGATAGAATTTTTTAATTGGATGGACCATTTGTCAATAACGATGACGTTAGCGTGCTGTTTTTCAAGAGAAAAATAAGGTTTGGAGAAGCTGTCATTTTTCGTATTTTTCGAAATTTCGAAAAGTGAATCGTGAACCCATAGCCAGTTGGTTATATTTGAAGAAAACATTTTTTGTTTTTGTTTCAGATTACATTTGAGCCTGGTAGAGATCCCGCCGTTTCGGGCCTCGCCGCTGGAGGACTGCAACGCCAACTGCAGCACCACGAACACTTTGAAAGATTTTCCTCCGAAAAAAATACATTGTAACCAGAAACATGTGTACAACATGCTGGGAAAAAATTAATTTATTCCAACAAATGTGTCACGAGAAAAAAAATGGATCATTCTGACCCTTCGAACTGGCCTTCCAGAAAGGGATGCCCGTTAAAAGCCCGACTGTCCGTAATGCACAATTCACGCGGAAAATTGAACTTTTGAGTTTTCGTAAACGGCCCCTAGATTCATTTTTGTTTTTCCAACGTTCCTCTTATGCCCTGGCGAGCTTTTGCAATCGGATCCTTTTTACTTTCACCCTGACCTAGTCACTATACAATTTTCCGGCCTTGAGAAACTTCCAGAGTGTTGCCATCATCCGATCTTTCCCAATGCACTACTGTGTCGCATCTGCACAAGGTCACAAGGAAACTGCATAAAACCTGTGCCCATAAAGGTGGCTGTATCGGTTCGCAAAGTTCTCGTACAGCGGTCTCCACTTCCATGCGTTCGCGTGTATGAAGGCGGACTACTTGTCGCGTCCCCGATCGGGAATCCTCCCGCGACCCTGCATGATAAATAATCCATACGATTCCGCCCGATAAAAAATCGATGCAATTCTTCTCCAGCGAAAAACGTATCATGCCGAAAATGTTGCCGATTTAATCCCTTTAGGTTTTCCCGATAGAGAGTCAACGCAATTTCGCTCCGTGAAACGGTGAGTTTGAAGATAAGTGATCTGCTTGTCACGAATGCAGTTGCTCCCGATTTGCCTCGACCTTACATTTAGTCGCTACAATAGCTCTGCTACTCTTCGGAAAAAAGAACGTGCGATGCACTGAAAGGTTAGTGGGAAAAAGCATGGTGGGGCTAGGGCAGAGATACCGGTTTTCAATCACATCGACAAATCGAAATATCGGAAAAATTCGTAATTGAAAAGCCGATATGGACTCGAATAATACCGATATTTCGATATCAGAGTTGAAAACATTGAAAGGTTCATTATAATTGTTATTATTTCCTTTGGAGTTACATTTACTTTTTTTTACTACGTTTAACAGCCTTAAAATATTATTACCTTCATTAAATATTACCGAACTGTCAACCTATTGATCCACGAGTGGGGAATTAGAAAGGGCCTTTACTTCCGCGGCTTACACCTGCGATAAGGTAAGGTCGTCTCTCAGCCCCGGTTCTAAGGGGGGGCAAACCGGGGTACCTGCCCCGGGCGGCAATTTAAAGGGGCGCCGAATTCTTGTGTTTGCAGAAAAATTGTTTCACTGAAGCGTCTAGCATCCAGGGCGCTTTAGTGAGTTTCATTGGCCTCGTGATTCTAGCCATCGAAAACAAAAGAGCCTACGAGACGAACTTTGATGATGTTTTCCCTTAGGCCTCTTTTGAAAAACTGCCCATGTATAGCTCAACAAGTTGTCGATCGATCTGGCTTATCGCGTAAATAAATTACTTTTTTGGGATAAAAATTGTCGAGAAAATTGTCAAGAATATGAAAATTTGATTACAAAGCCTACTTAATTTTTAATTTTATACTTTTCTATATTTTCATAGGTATATCCTTCGAACAATGTTATACTGAGTAACCTCCCAAAATTTCAGCCAGATCGGTCAATCACTTTTTGAGCTATAACATGAGCAGTTTTCCAAAAGACGCCTAAATAAATACCTTATAACGCCGCCATTTTGTTTTGTTTAAAAAATAAATCAAAATTAACACTTGAAAGTTGTAATAAGATAATGTCAACATTTTTAAATGATGCGATTATTTCATCATCTTTAAAAAAATGTATGAAAAATGACTCATTTTCGGGCGTCTAAAGAGATTTCCCCCCGTAATCTCAAATGCTGGAGGGGAGGGGCGCCAATGTCAAGTTTTTGCCCCGGCTCGGAAAAATCGTAGATCCGGGGCTGTCGTCTCTGAAAGACGAAACTTCAGATGCCCTCTGTTTTTCGCGGTCATTGTTTCAACAATCTCAATCTCGTTAATTAAAGTGACCGTACCTGCCTGCCTGCCACAAGCTATGCCATTTATTTGTATTGTGGTAGCTACTACTCTACTGACTTGCATGAAACTTCCTAATTTTAATTTTGCTTGTTTACTACTTTTTCCATTTGCATAAAAGCTCCTATTTTTTGTTTTTCGTTTGTTTATTTATTTTATGTTGGATTGGATGTATTTAAGAACATAGCAGAGTATGTTTAGAAATGTATAATAAATGAAGATCTCAATAAAAGACGATGATTTTTTATAAATACTGGGGTTTCACTTAGCTGTACAGTATTATTTCTACAACTTCCATCTTCACTTTTAAGCTTCTAACGTTTTTCATTAAGGTTTCCCATAAATATAGGATAACATCGAAATGCCGATATTCCGATGTTACACCTTGCTGATATCGAAATAATACCAGTAATAGAAAAAGCTCCGATAGTC
The DNA here is from genome assembly GCA_963210295.1 of Ophion ellenae. Lineage (NCBI taxonomy): Eukaryota > Metazoa > Arthropoda > Insecta > Hymenoptera > Ichneumonidae > Ophion > Ophion ellenae. The sequence goes on along the minus strand of OY723386.1, from coordinate 55,357,415 downwards.
CAAGCTCTCAATGGGGCGTATGATGCGCGAGCATCTTGAGGTTTGCGCCTGACGCACTGCGTTAAAATCAGTCAACGGAAGTCACCGCAAGAGGGAGCGAGGGCAGGGTCCGAGGAGGACGAGGCGAGAGACTTGCATAGCACGTTGAGCCCCGACGAGTACTCACCTCTCCTAGAGGTGCCTGTACACGCGAACTCAAGCTTTGGGAGGGAGTAATGGAGAAAAAAAGAGAGCGAGCGAGAGAGAGAGAGAGAGAGAGAGAGAGAGAGAGAGAGAGAGAGAGAGAGAGAGAGAGAGAGAGAGGAGAGAGAGAGAGAGAGAGAGAGAGAGAGAGAGAGAGAGAGAGAGAGAGAGAGAGAGAGAGAGAGAGAGAGAGAGAGAGAGAGAGAGAGAGACCCTTTTGAACCTTCTCTCCGATCTCACTCGCGGTCTTTCTCGCTTGCTTTCTCTGTTATCTCTTCGGCAAGCGGTCGACGACGTCTCCCGTGAGGACTCGACGAGGAAGGCACGCTCCTGTGAATAACCCACGCGCCGCTGGTTACCCTCGCTCCCTCGCTCATGCCGAAGCGGGGCGTGAGGTGGCGGACCACGAGAGGAGTGCGCCGAGAGCGAGGTGGCGGGGGTGCAAGGTCAGTCAACGTCTGCCACTGGGATATTGCCCGAATTCAAGGATCCCGTACAATCGATGATCAACGTACTTAATAATGAAAAGTTATTAAAAATTACTTTCGTAATAAATCTTTGTAATTAAACGTCAATGTGCTCGTCTTTAGCACATTATTATTATTTGACGATTATAATAATAATGATTATCAACGAAACAATCAGTACCAATAACGAGATATTTTTTGGATATTGTTATTAATATTTTTCCGTCATAGTCAAACATTATTTCTATCGACGCGGTATTTATTTGGGATTGTTCTTATCAGTTTTTTTTTGTAATGGTATAAACACTATTACTGATAACGTAACTATTTTGATAATTCTTATCACGGGACTTTATGCGGATGCAAATTATCGGCGTTTACTGCAGCCGGAATATTTTCAAGGTTTTCGTGAAATTGGATTAGGAATATTTGTGTAGTTTCGGAGAAAACGAACGAAGTGCATAATCTTTGAAAATATTGCTGTGACGGATTTTCGTCATCCTTAAGGGATAACACCACTCTAGGATGGTGTTATCCCTTATGGTGCAGGCATCACAGATCAAAGGTAAACAAAAATTACTCTCGTATGGTGCAGGCATCGCGGATTAGAGGTAAAACGAAATTTTCAAAGGTTTAAGTACTTGTAAAACTTTAAACGCGTTTTTTTTTAATTACTTTTTTCAAATTGGGCGGAAACGCTGCTCCAAAACTGTTCGATGAGTTGCTGTGAAATTTTCACTGTAACTTCACAATCACGTTATCTAAAGAAGTACATAGCCGTTTTTTGATCAAATGTAAACTTTCTTTTTATAAACAAATTACTGTAAATTTTGTTGCCAAAAAATTTATTTTTTAAGAAACACGTGCTATTTTTGCAAAAATTGATTTAAAAAGACTCCCTTTGTATTTCTCTAGCCAATGACATATAGATGAAGAAAAAAATAATGGTTTGTTCTAGCTCTTATGCTTTCCGAGTTGTACGCCCGCCCGTGGAGGTATCGAAAAAAAGCGTTCTTGAAGACTGGCTTTGTCGCCACCATTTTTTATCAAAAAAGCAATAAAAATGTTTTTTTACATAATATGTGTTTAATTGTGTTTAAACACATATTGTTTAAACACAATATGTGTTTAATAAACCCTAAAAAAAGAAACCCGAACCCTTTTTCAATATTCTAAATAAAAATATCAAATTTAGGCCTTTTTGCTGACTCCGAGTGGTGTTACCCTTTAATTGGGTTAGGAACAGAGACAAAAATCATTTTTTCGTTTCGTTTTGCCGTTTTCCCACTTTTGGCGGTTGTTTTCTTAATTTTTATTTCGTCCGAATGATGGAAGTGTCAGAAAAACGGACGATAATTCTTGTAACCATTTCCCTAATTGTTTTTCGTGTTTTTTTACTTCTCATGCACCCCAAATTTTTGGAGGCTACATTGATCTGTTACCGCAATGAGTACTCATTTCGGTGCAATAATTGCCTACTATGATTGCTTAGTATTATTTGAGTTTTTGAAATTGTTTGAAGGGTTAGGCTATGGTGAAGACCCGCAAATCCAGCTTATTTGAAGAAATTAATTTTGAAGGAATAAGTAAAATGATTGAAAAATCCTGTGGACACTTATTTGTATGTACATTAACAACGTTACGTACCATATTTCGATTAAAATCATTTCTAATTAAAGATGTTATAGACAATCTCGTGAAGGATTTTTGAACGTCAAGAGCCCAACGGTGTTCTTGATTTTTACTACCCGGTCGATCTGAAACATTAAAATCGAGTTTTTTTTTCTTAGAATAAATAATATTGGCTAAGCCTTGACCGACCTTTTTCGGTGTTGACGTGGTTCAGTCATTAAAAACGATTTTTAGATTCTTTCGTCGATTTCTCGAGAAAAAATTACATCAATATTGTTAATAACTAATTTTAAAAACATCAAGAACAAAAACGTTAGTCAAGACTAAACTACTATTACACTAAATAAGTGTACGAAATTTCAAGTCAATCCGAGCATTAGATATGGAGAAATCGTTAACACCTTTTTGAAAATCATTGTTTCGAGAAGAACGCGTTCAAGGGGGACATACGGTTAGGCGAGAAAGACTTCTGCACAATTCATGAGACTTACGGTACGCTTAAGGGGTACACAGTAACGGGTATAAAATCATGTGTGAATTTAACAATATTGTTCGTATGAAAAAGTGATTCACTCATAAAATTAATTACACCTCTATTTAGTATGAATATCCAGCTGTTAGAAAATATATATATATATTTTTTTTCGTTGTACAAAATGTCCGACTACTTGAAACTTCTCGAAACAGATTTTTTCCAATTGGCGTGACAAATAACTTCAACAATTTTCACTCGATCTACTTCAAATTTAAAAGTTATGTTCCTGATTGCATTTCGCAGAGAAGTACGTAGGGAATTTCTGATTAATTTAAAACTTTTCATTTTGTGAGCAGTTTATGAGCAGTTATAACGAAAATTTTCACTGAAAATTCATTTCTTAAGTTCAAAAACCTACAACTATTGAATAAAACAATATTTTTTTAATTCCGTACGTACTTCTCTATGTATTTTAATGTAGATTGGCGGGAATTTTTTTTTTTGTTCTGGGTAAAAAATCGTGGATGCTAAATGACAGGCTGCGGAGCGCCTAAAAAAAGATAACAAAAGAAAATATTAGTAGTCGGCCTTTTTGTACATAAAAACAAATTCTAACTTGTTCATACGAAAAACATGGTTTAATTCGCACATGATTTTATGCCCGTTACTGTGGCCTAACCCCTTAATTATTACTTTTAGCTATTATATGGTATTTTTAAATTGATTAATCGTTGAACATGGCGGAGGTATGGCACGATCTTCTAAACGGGTTGCGGCGGATGTTGTCAGAGGGCGTGACACGTAGCGTCGGCGGGATTAGTCTAAAAAAAAAAACCGACGAAGATTTTTCTTTCGTTAACACTCATACGCAGAATATGAACCAAAAAAGTGCGAAATGTTGAAAATCGGTGAAATGGTAACAAAACATCTCAATTTTCCGAAAAAATAGCTACTTTTTGCAAATAAAAAATACTTTTTTTTTACTTTTTAAAATCATTTGGGTTCATGTTTTAGACAATAAGGTAAGAAAGATTTTTACCAAATTTCATCAGAATCTATTGATTAAATTTTCATTTATCTGGCACGCCAGTTTTGAAAATGCAGTTTAGAAGATCCTGCCATACTTCCGCCATTTTTAAAGATCAATAAAAAATATCATGTAACAGACAAAAGTAGTAATACAACATACCGCAAGTCTCCATAATGGTAGAGCATTTTTTCCTTAAAAAAAATCATGAAAATCCGCACATTTTTTCCTCGCCTATAAGTATCTCCCCCCTTAAAGTTTCACTAGCAGTTCTATCGTTGTAATCATAAGTTCCCCCTTAATTCAAGGTTTCCTGTATTATGGAGATCGTAAGTGTTCCACACTCACCGACAGAGACTTTGAGCTTCGAAACTACCGAAATAGACTAGTTAACCGTACACAACCGCAGGGAGAAACCTTGGAATAGCATTAGAAAAGGCTGCTATACTTTTTCGTCATTTCTTTTTCCCATAAATTGTGGTTTTAAATAGCACGCACGTTTTTCCAGCCGACCAAAATAAACCTTCCTTCTGGCTTTTTCTTTTTTTTATCACGGCATCGTCATTTGTCGGACTATTCGCATATCGCTACTACGGCGATTTCCTGAAACATCAACGTTGGCCATAGCCAATTGTCAGATGGTTGAGGACTTAGCTCCGCACTTGCTTGCGCCCCGACAACCGTACGGGTGGCATCGAGTTCTCGATGTTAACCCTAGAACTACAAACCCATTTTTTCTACCTTTAAGGGGGGATTGTCTTTTTTTTCGCAAAATTTACCGCTTTTTGGGAATTTTTTTGTGAAGAAAGTATACAACGGAAAACTTGTGAAACTTGGCATATAGTTTTATTGATCTGTTTACTACATACAAAAATTTTTTTAAACAATTTCATAAAAAAATCCGCCTCCCACCCCCCCTCGACGCGCGATGGTCCTTTTTTGATGGTGTGCACGATTTCTCAAAAACTATTCAACCGATTGCCTTCAAATTTGGACAGAATGCTCAGCTGACATCCTTTTATCGTTTGATGAAGCAAAAAAGCAATACGTTTAATAGTTTTTTATTTATAACAAAAAATCGATCAATTTTTTTCGAAAAATCGATACTTTAAGTTCAAAACGTCACCAAATCGTCCATTTTTTTTTCTTCCCTTCATCGAATGATAGCTATATGTGTCTAAAGTAAAATGCTTTTTGGGTTTTTGTTGCAGGATGAACGTGAAGGCTGTAATCGTGCACACCATCAAAAAAGGACCATCGCGCGTCGAGGGGGGTGGGAGGCGGATTTTTTGATGAAATTGTTTAAAATTTTTTTTGTATGTAGTAAACAGATCAATAAAACTAGATGCCAAGTTTCACAAGTTTTCCGTTGTATACTTTCTTCACAAAAAAATTCCCAAAAAGCGGTAAATTTTGCGAAAAAAAAGACAATCCCCCCTTAAACTACAAAGTGGGGTAAATATTTACCCCACGAGTTTCTTGTTCGCAAAATCGTTCTGAAAGCAGTAATGAGACTCGTAAAATGCCCTTTTTTCACGCAGAAGAGAATGGTGAAAAGCAAATTCAATTTCATTAAGGGGCTATACCAATGTGACACTTAAAAAAAATCGATTTTTTGGCCCTTTTCGACAGTTTATACTTTCAAGAATATCCTGTAAAAATGTGAAGGCCGTATCTCTAATAATTTTATCTTGAAAAAATCGATAGTTAAATCTTTAAACGCGTTTTTCTCGAAATGAGATTTTTCAAATTTGCTGACATTGTTACTCAACAAGCAATTATCCGATTCACTTGAAATTTAAATTGAGTGCTCTTGAATATATTTACCATATAATGAGGTAGGATATTGTTGATTGGATGAAAATTGACGATTTGGCATTGAAAAAAACGACCATTTTATAGGCAAGAAAACAGACTTTTTACATAACTACGCCATTTTGTTAGATTTTGATATTTTTCGAAAATCCTACGTCATTGTACAGAAAATACCTTCCAGTTTAACGAATTTTTTTCCTTTTTCGGTTTCAGCTACTCAATCGGCCGGAATCATGTCAGCAGTGGAGGAACTTTTTTTTGGCGCCTCCGAAGGCAGCGCATAAGTCGCTTGGATCTTAATATTTTTCTATGAAAAAATTATGTTATATAGGTCAAATATGGCCAAATATATTATCAATTTTCCGAAACATTTAGTTGAGTACTTTTCCTCCAAAAAATTTCCGAAAATGATCCAAATATTCAGCGTTCACACCGGTATAGTCCCTGAAAGTTGAGTCGGTGAAAAATCGATTTGAATACCTAAAAGGGCTAAAAAAACGGCCGAAACGTCATTTTTTCAAACAAAAACACGGGCTAGATATCTGCTCCGGTTTGTAGTTCTAGGATTAGGGGTCTTCTCACTTTAGACGCTAAAAAAGAATTAATTCTTTTGAATACGTTTATATTTATAGACGCTAACAAAAAAGGCTATTTTCATGAATTTTTTCGATAGGCTTATATTATAGATATTGACATAAAAGTCGTTACACTTAATAAATACACTTTCGAAATACGATAAAAAGAAGTTTTTATGTATTTATGTAAACCAAACAAACTTTAAACGCGTTTTTCTCGAAGCAACGTTTTTCGACGGCTTGTTGATAAAATCATCCAAACTATTGAACCGATCCTTATGAAATTTTAACCACATATTCTTTACAACTATAGCTATAGCGCATATTAGGAATTAAAAAAAAATGATATTTATATTGTAATCATATAATAATAACAAAAATAGCAAATATAATATCAAAAATGGTGAAAAACACGGTTTTTTGTGTTTTCGAAAAATGTCCGCCATTTTGTTATTTTTGCATATATAACAAATTGTATGATATGCGCTATATCCATTAACATCCCGACTAAAAATGTTGCTACGGGGCAGACTAGAGCTGCATCCGGCATACCGTATTCCGTACCACGACACGGTACAGGTCGCCGCATCAGAGCTTTACCGGGTGTGAAACGTTTTTTTTTAATCCTGCCATGACGCGGATGCCGGTAACGTAACGATCCGTATACCTTTTCAGGCTCTGATCCGGTTGCCGTATCTACGCCTGAAATGAAAAAGAAATCCACAAATTACGAATAAAAAAATTCTGGTAGAATTTTTTGTTTCCATATGCGTTATTTATGATCCTGTCTATATGATAATTGGAATAAAACTTATCCTGCCTCGTTGAAGTTCTTTACCTTCTCTCGGAATTGAACCTACGTCTTCTAATTCTAGAGCTGAGCGCGCTACCTATTTAGCCATTCCAACACTTGTGTAAACCTTCTTCTTTTTCTTTGCATATTTTTATCATTCAAATTCTATCCTAAAGAATGTCAATAATTTTATTCGTGGGGTTGAAGATTGCCAACAAACGTACTATGTAACAGTTTGGGAGACATGCATAGTTCTTAAAACTATTAAGCTGCGGTTGCTGGACATCCAAATGATTTACGTCTTCGCTATAAGTAGACTTTACTGTGTTTTTTTTTTCGAATAGTCACTTTTCATCAGGTCTTCTAAGAAATTATACTCGAAAAACGTTAAGGGTCTATACCTGTGTGAGCGCTGAAAATTTGGGTGATTTTCGCAAATTTTTTGGAAGAAAAGTACTCAATTAAATGTTTCGAAAAATTAAGAATATATTTGGCTATATTTGACCTATATTACACAATTTTTTTCATAGAAAAATATTGAGATCCAAGCGACTTATGCGCTGCCTTCGAAGGCGCCAAAAAAAAGTTCCTCCACTGCTGACATGATTCCGGCCGATTGAGTAGCTCAAACCGAAAAAGGAAAAAATATCGTTAAACTGGAGGGTATTTCCTGTACAATGACGTAGGATTTTCGAAAAATATCAAAATCTAACAAAATGGCGTAATTATGAAAAAAAGTCTGTTTTCTTGCCTATAAAATGGTCGTTTTTTTCAATGCCAAATCGTCAATTTTCATCCAATCGAAAATATCCTACGTCAATGTTGAGTAATTATATTCAAGAGTACTCAGTTCAAATTTCAAGTCAATCGGATAATTGCTCTTTGAGTTACAATGTCAGCAAATTTGAAAAATCTCATTTCATATTCTTGAAAGTATAAGAATCTCATCTCATATTCTTAAAAGTATAAACTGTCGAAAAAGGTAATTTGATTTTTTTTCCAAGTGTCACTGGTATAGCCCCTTAATGTTAACCATATGAATTGTACAAACTTGAAAGTATCTCGAGTGTATCCCGATAGTCGGCGTGGGTTAGAGTTCTCGTTGCTGGTGCAGAAAAATTACCTGAAGAGGAGAGGGGTGAACGATAAAGGAAGGAAGAGGAGAGAACAGGAACAAGCACTAAGGGACGCGACCCGAAATAAATCTAGTTGGCGAGTGTAGTTGTATTAGCCGGGTCCTGACTAAAAGGATTCTCACGCATACACATAGCATACAGATTCATGCGTTCGTAGACGATGAAAAAAAGAAAAAAAGGGCGTTCTTTAAAGCAAACATGGTCGTAAAAGTAATGTTAGTTACGTCCATTTGCTTGCAAGCCATCCCTTTGACAAGGACTGGCGCAAACTCAGTTCCAGATAGGGGAGAACCCAATGAGACCCAGCGAGCATATCTGCAGCAGGTATAAAGAAATCGGGGTCGGTTGCCGCCCTTTTATGATTTCTCCTACCATCTCTTTCGTTGTATCTCGCTAGAGTAAAGACGGTGCGAAAATAAAATCCTCATAGTGTTCGATACCTGCGACGACACATGCCGCACTTTGGGGTACGTCGTCTCTTCAAATATTACATTTTTTTTCATTCATCCTCGTCACTGCCTCGAACTATTCTGTATACTGTATCGTAAATTGTGCAAACGAATACACGAACGTGGCGAAGATCAATTGAGGGGGGAGATACCTTTAGATGAGGGCAAAATGCTAATTTTCATGATTTAAAAAAAATTGAAACATTTCTCCACTACTTTTGAGACTTAGGGTATGTTTTGCTACTACTTTTGGCTGTTATATGGTATTTTAAAAATTAATCTGCATCTCAGTCTTCTAACCTGCATTTTCAAAACTGGCGTGACGTATAGCTAAAAAACTCATCGACGGATTCTGATGAAATTTGACATTAATCATTCTCACCTCATTGTCTAAAATATGAACCTCAATGTTTTCGAAAAAAAACGTATTTTTGATTGCAAAATATAGCCGTTTTTGTCGGAAAATTCAATATTTTTTTTCAAAGCGTACCACTTCATAGTTTTTCAACATTTCTTATCTTTTCTTGGTTCACATTCTCCATTCTCCCAATTCGGATTAGAGTATATTTATATTTAAATAATATGTAATTGCTGTCCCTATTATACCAATATTATCGATCCACCGAGCTTGCCTAAATTGTTAATGATTGAACGGGAAGTCAAATTAAATAATTTACAATCTCCCTATAGTACCGTGTACATAAGGGCCGTCCTTTTTTTAGTTTTCGATACAGTAATTTTCACTCGATTCTATGAGAATATTACGGTCATTTTTTCTCCCTCTGTTACGAGGCAAAAACGTGACTTCGAGCAAGAAAAAAAAAAGATTTTCCCAGGCTATAATAGTCGTTTTCCCCGTAACCAAAATTACGTCGAAAGTTATGATACGGCGATTCTCAAAGGATGCTCCTTGTGGTGGCTCAACGCATTGGCCTTCACCTTTGTAGACGCCATCGGCAGGCGGAAGAGAAAAAGAGGGGGATGGTAAGTTCGGAAAGGATCGAAAGGATTTCGTACGCTGGATCGGCGACGTTGCCAATTTTACGAGCGGCACTCCATTTGTTCGTAACTGGCGACCAGTTTGAAGATATTTAATTCTCCATGTCAATTTTCCGCTTTCCTTTGCGCATTATTTTCTAACACTGCGTTCTTCTTTGGGCGTCCTTATAAACCATGCGGAAAATCGTCTCGTTCGAGACGAATTTTCCTTCTCAACTTGTCGCGCATACCTGGCGGGGCTTTTATTATCAAGAAGATTGGTTTAGGCGCTCTTTTAGAAGGACAAATAACATAGCCGATGCGATAAGCCATGGGGGCATCGGGGAGGATTTTCTCTACGCCTCAGGCTCGCCAGATTCCTCATCCTTATCTTGTCTGTACTTCGGGAAGAAAGCTTCATCGATAACGATCGTATCTTCTTTTTCATTCGGTTACGGCTAATCGAAATTTGGGGCTTATCGCGTGGTACACAACGATTCTCTGTAACTTTATTTTCTTTCTTGGGTTTTCCAATAGTGAACAATTAGAGCATGGCTACCAGTTTTTGATAGTATCGAAAAACCGAAATATCGGACCAAAAATCGGTATTAGACTCGAATAATACCGATATTTCGATATCAGAGTTTAAAACATTAAAGTATCATTATAATTATCATTACTTCCATTGAACCTACTTTTGCTTGATTTTACTACGTTCAACAGATTAAAAATATTATATATATATATATATATATATATATATATATATATATATATATATATATATATATATATATATATATATATATATATATATATATATAACAGAGACCGAAAATTAGATCATGTTTTGGATTTTTTTTATTGTGAATAAAAAACGGAAATTTCAGCAATTCTGACAATATTTTCATCATATTTTCACACATCTCTGGTAATTTTTTCAAGCTATTTCATGCATTAATGAAGGTGTTATCTGCTGTGTCCCTTGGCGTGTCCTCATCATCGTTGTCCATTTGCGGGAATTTTGCAGCTCGCAATTCGCATCTGAAATAGTCCAACAAATTTTTGTACATTCTTGAGATGTTTTTTAAGATCATGAACCTAAATTTTGAAAAAAGAATCGATAATTGAATGGTGGAACGGGTTTGAAAAAAATGACCAAGTTTTAGAATTTTTTCCCGGCATTTAGCAATAATACATATGTTTAAAACAATCTAATCTTTCCAACTTTAGGTTTATGTTTTAATAAATTATATTATAAATTATATTATAAATTATATTATAAGTAAACGTGTTCCAAATTTGAAGATGATCCATCAATTAGTTTTTCAGTTATGATTCCCGTAAATTGAAAAAAGGTCGTTTCGAGAAAAAATGCGATTGAAAGTTTAGGTATATGTAAATCGTTGCGCTACCTGTTCTCACTAAATCGTCTGTCACTTGGTCAGTTTGCAATATTTTAACTGAATTTTTTTTTCACCTATTGTCGAATATGTACACTCTGAGAAAAAGCAAAATAAAATCGAAGGTTTTGACCCGTCACAGTGGTTGGAAGTTGAGCGGAGAGTCTTTATCATTTATATACATACCGTTAGAAGGAATCCGAATATCGTTTTGAAATTTTCAGGATGTATTCTTAAGATATTTTGCTAACGATTTATGAAAAAAATTTAAGCATCTAAAGTGGTTGCCCGCCTGAAATATTTCGGAAATGTCAACTTATTTATCCACGAGTGGGGAGAATTAGAAAGGACCTTTTCTTCCGCGGCTTAGGCACACCTGCGATAAGGTAAGGTCGTCTCTGAAAGACGAAACTTCAGATGCCCTTTGTTTTTTGCGGTCATTGTTTCAACAATCTCAATCTCGTTAATTAAAGTGACCGTACCTGCCTGCCTGCCACAAGCTATGCCATTTGTTTGCATTGCGGTAGCTACTGCTGTGCTGACTTGCATAAAACTTCCTAATTTCAATTTTGCTTGTTTACTACTTTTTCCATTTGCATAAAAGTTCCTATTTTTTGTTTTTCGTTTATTTATTTATTTTACGTTGGGTTTGATATATTTAAGAACATAGCAGAGTATGTTTAGAAATGTATAATAAATAAAGATCTCAAAAAAAGACGGTGATTTTTAATAAATACTGGGCTTTCACTTAGCTATACAGTATTATCTCTACAACTTCCATCTTCACTTTCAAGCATCTAATTGTTTTTAATGAAGATTTACCGGTGAAGATACCGGTATTCCAATATTACAATTTGTTGATATGGAAATAATACCGGTAATAGAAAAAGCTCCGACAGTCCAAGCTTAATGAACAATCCTTTTTATTTTAGAGAGACATTTAAATGTAGTTTCCTCTTTTCCTATAGTCCGTTTAGCTTCTCAATGCTTGAGGGCACCCCATTCTCCGTCGCCTCATTGGAGTGTCTTTTTTTCAAATGGAGATTTATTATTTTCGATGTCGGCTTTCCGCCATAAGAGAGAACCGTAGGTTTTTTACACTGGTGCAGCCGCATCTCGATGCGCGATCTTTGGGGAGATTCTTTTCGACAAGTGTTCGGGGGACGAAAAAAAATGGTAGTAGCATACACATAGAAGAATGTTCCAGGGTATAACGGCTTTCGTAGTTGGACCCGTTGTAGGTGGGTTTCGTTTTTTTGGAGGTGTCGAATTGCACTCCTCGAAGTATCGCTTTAGTCTCTCCCATGTATATCCGCAGTCGAGAGAGCTCCGCGTAATATCATCGTCATACTTATTTAACTGAACGAGGGTCAGGGAAAATCTGTAATCCCTAAATCTTCCTTGGAGAGCTTGCGGCCACATGTCGCCTGGTGATTTTTTAGAGAAACTTTAGTGAGCTTTACGAAGTAAATATTAACGACACGGTAGTACGCTTAGAAGAAAAAGTAAATATCGTCGATGCACGTGAAACTCGTAAACCAATTGTGATTAAATAACTAAACGAATTGTAATTAAGGGACTATACCAGTGTGAACGCTGAAAATTTGGGTGATTTTCGGGAATTTTTGGAAGAAAAGTACTCAATTAAATGATTTGGAAAATTAAGAATATATTTGGCTATATTTGACCTATTTTACATAATTTTTTCATAGAAAAATATTCAGATCGAAGCGACTTATGCGGTACCTTCGGAGGCGCCAAAAAAAGTTCCTCCACTGCTGACATGATTCCGGCCGATTGAGTAGCTCAAACCGAAACAAACCGAAAAGGAAAAAAATGTCGTTAAACTGGAAGGTATTTTCTGTACAATGACGTGGGATTTTCGAAAAATATCGAAATCTAACAAAATGGCGTAGTTATGGAAAAAAATTCTGTTTTCTTGCCCATAAAATGGTCGTTTTTTTCAATACCAAATCGTCAATTTTCATCCAATCAGAAATATCCTACGTCATTGTAGAGTAAATATATTCAAGAGTACACAGTTCAAATTTCAAGTCAATCGGATAATTTCTCTTTGAGTTACAATGTCAGCAAATTTGAAAATCTCATTTCGAAAAAAGGCGTTTAAAGATTTAACTATCGATTTTTCAAGATAAAATTAGATTGATATAAATTATATAAATGATGATGATATTCTTGAAAGTATAAACTGTCGAAAAAGGAAAAAAAATCGTTTTTTTGAAAGTGTCACACTGGTATAGCTTAAGGCGCCCTTAAGGCGTTAGGATACTGCGGCGATCTGAAAATCAGGGTTAAAAACACTTTAAAGTGATCAAGATGATTCAAAAATCGTTTGAACATTTATTTGTATATACATTAACAAAAGTTGTGTACCAAATTTCATTAAAAAATATTAACCCTTCCTTGACACACTTATATTTGACCACGATTTTGGAACACTGGGTAATTTGACCCGGATAGTACTTCATCCACCTGCCCTTAACAACCCTTCGGTCGGTTTTATTTTAAAAAATCCGTGATACACTTCAAACATTTCTTAATATTTCTGCACAATTAAAATTCGGAAGTATAAAATTGCATTGTTGTAAAAAATTATAGGAAATTTTCAATTTTGGGAAAGTGAGCATTTTATTTCAAACGCGTCGGGGTTAAAATGACCCAGTGTGTCAAGGAAGGGTTAATAGTCAAAGAAGTCATAAACAACTTCGCGAAGAACCTGTGAACGTAAGGGGTTCCACGGTGTACTTGATGTTGGTCACCCGGTTCATCGGAAACAAGAAAAAAGAGTTTTTTTCTTAATAGATAATGTTGGCCAACAACAAGACTCGATCGAGCTTTTTTATTAACGTGTTTCATTCATCAAAAAAAGTCTTTCTCCTTTTGGACGCAAAATGACAGCATTCTTGTTGATAATTAATAAAAAAATATCAAGAATAAAAACGTCGGTCAAGAACAAACTACTATTGCACTGAATAAGTGCAATAATTTATCCTACATAATTAGTTTTACTTCTCTTTTTGTTCATATATACTTTATCACTCATTTTTAAAATCATAAAACCAACAAAAATAAACAGCAAACTGTTTACAAATAGCGAATGCACAAACAGTGGCACGTGCTCGCAATGAGAAGCCGAATGTATCATTTCGGAGCTTTCAGTGGTGTTTCGAAAATCACCTTTTACAAATGTTTGATAAAATGTTCATCAAGAAATGTTAATGAATGTTATTCTTGAGATGTTTTTACGTCATTTAAGCTATCAAAAAAATTGAAAAAAATTTCAAACATTATTTCTTAACATAGGAGATCGCCGAAGTAGCACACGAACTGTGCGCGCTCTATTGCCAGTATTTTGAGTGCATTCTTTCGATAGTACGGTTATTTCAAATGTCCTTTTTCGATCGAACGATTGGTATAACTTTGAAGTCATAAATAAATTATATATAAATCATAAATGATATAAATCTTATAAATAATATTAAAATATTTATATTATTATAAATAATATTCTTTATTTAATAATATTAATTTATATTAATAATAATATAAATATTATAATATTATTTATATGATTTATAAGATTTATACGATAATTTATAAGATTTAAGTTGAAAAAGAACAAAAGAAAATAAAGTGATATTTTTCTTTCGAAAGAAATATATTTATAATATTGCGCCAAAAAGCACGAACGAGTTTCGGGTGAAGGGATTGTCGTATACACTGCGAATAGGGCTGCATAAAGGCAAATTTTGAGCGGAACTCGGAGCTCACTTTCTTTTCTTTTCTTCTCTGCCTGGTCTGTATATACGTTGGGGGAGTCGTCCCCGGAAATGCGCGATGGACATTTACGACAAAAGAATCTCGTTCTCGTGTGAATGCGTCTGGAGGCCTTCTTCATTCTTATTTTGAAATTGAGATTCAATAACTCGTTGCGAGTGTGTATATACCCGAGTTCCCATCCCTTAACCAAATCCAAGGGTCCTCCACCTGGCACGGCAATGGCAGAATAGGGTTTTCAGAATACCCTTTGAATTCGCTTTCTTCTCCAACACCTTCTTGTTTCCCCAATTACGACACGTATGCCCAAGCCCTTAACTTTAAGGGGACCAAGCATGGAAAAATGTCGAATATTTTCTTTTTTTTTGGTATTCTGTTACCAAAATTTATACCAAATATTTTGGCACAAAGAGAATTAAAAAATTTGCACAATTTAGCTCAGGAGAGCAGTAAAACTCCAATTCTTCGATAACGGTTAACGGTTGGATGCAGACAAGAGATCGCAAGCATCGACAAAAGAAGGGTGGGTGGAAAAAAATCGACGTTCCGCGATTGCTGCCACAGAAAAAGCTGAACTCGAGAAGTCCTTTTATAGCGCCAGGGGGAGGTACCTGAGTAAACGGCGAGAAAAACAGGTAAACTTCGGGAATTTTTATCTCAAAACTAATGTTTCGATTCGATCCGGGTTTTTGTTATTGATAAATATGTACATTGAGGTATGTTTAGGAATTATTTAAAATACATTCGTTGACCGGAAGCGATTCAAACGCGATTATGTCGAAACATAATTTTTCAAAGTTGGTGCCATATGTATCTCGAAAAGGGCTTGTCCGATTTTGTCCAAATTTGGATATAATATTCTTTAATAGTTTTTCTCGTTCGCCACGTAGGGGTTTTTCATTTGATTGATCAATTGCTTTTTTTATGCAATGTGTATGCAATCCAAAATCATCGGAAATTGCGAACGAAAAACGAATGTTAAATTAAAACGGTCGCAATTCCGTCAAAAAATGAAAATTTCTCAAAAATCCTACGTGGCGAACGAGAAAAACTATCGAAGAATATTGTGTCCAAATTTGGACAAAATCGGACAAGCCGTTTTCGAGATACATCTGGCACCGACTTTGAAAACTATGCTTCGAGATAATCGCGTTTGAATCGCTTCCAGTCAACGAATTTATTTTAACAAAATCCTAAACATACCTCAATGTACATATTTTCCAATTTGAAAAAAACCCGGATCCAATCTAAACATTACTTTTTGAGATAAAAATTCCCGAGGTTTACCTGTTTTTCTCGCTATTTACTCAGGTGCCTACCCTTAAACGCGTTTTTCTCGAAACAGCATTTTGTACTAGTTTTGCCGCGATAACTCAAGAACGATTGAAGATATCGTCTTGATTTTTTTTTTAATGACGATATCAACTTTCTCCACAAAATGAACGGACGTCTATGTAAAAAAATCAATTCATTATTATTGTTATTACAACAAATGTCATCCGTTTTACGATGTTTTTCAAATTTTAGTCGCCATTTTTGAAATTTGTATATTTTTTCAAAATGTTTCGGTTCAGTCTGTGAAGGAACATTCCCTGAGGAGAATGGCGTTTGGGAATTGCCGAAAACTTCAACCGGCCACTCTGAATCGTAGCAACAAGGGAGCAGTGGATGACACGCCTTTTTCTTTATCCGCTCATATCTTCCTCAAATATTTATATTTTTGAAACCTCAACCATTGAATTTTATAGTCAAAATTCCAATAAAATCATTGCAAAAAAGGAAATATATGTATGTTGTTTCCGTTCTTCACAAATGCCATTTGAATTTTAGCCCATTTTCGGCCTATTTTCGCTGCCTAGTCGCCCTAAGGCTGACGCGTTGTGATGACATAAAAACATTGAATTTAACGCTTGGGTATTCTAATGACGCGCGTCTCAAAGACGGATATGATTCGAAAAATTGTTAATCGGGCATTTTGCTGCGACTCAATATGGATCAATAATTGCAGAAGAATTTGTTGTGATATGTATTGGAGTAAAAAAGATAAGGACCGAAATTTGTATGTACTTTGACGGAGTCTACCTTAGCCTGGCAACTTTTCATGGTTTGAAAAAATTAAAACTCAGATGAATAAAGTAGTTTTAAGGGGTCACATAGCCCGAACGGTTTGAAAAAGGTCGATTTTTTAATTGTTTATTATTATTCTCGATACTTTCGTGGTTTAAACAATTGTTTTCGAAATCTCATTGAAGCCAGAGTTATGAGAGTAAAATGGCTGGGCGCGCAGAGACTGGCTCGGGTAGAGTTAAAAGCATTATTCTCGAAACTATATTTTTGAGACATTTAATTTAAACATTGAAAAAAAAATCAATGCGTTTTTTTATCTTCGAAAATCGGCTCTTTGTAGTCTGTCGAGCCATTTATTTTTATTTTCCATCTTACAGTTTTTTTAATAAACATTCAAGGCGCACAATTTCACACGAAAAAAGTATTTACGTAAAAATATGTGGACATGTTGTTTTTTCGAAATTAAAAAATTTAGCTTCACCGAGTTTATCTATAACCTCACTTTACAAGAACTTTTTTTGGGTTTTGCGTATGCATCGATTTATGGGGTAGTTATTACAGAGAGCGTGGAAACGTATAATTTCGATATGAGCCTGATCAACGTACATGAACATGAATAATCTACCGTTAAATAATTTTTTCAAACCAATAAATAATATATGGTGAATTTTTTTCCGGAATTTTGAAGATTTACCCTTAAAAAAATTCCTCAGAAACGCTGGTTTTCCATCCTGTTGGAGGTATGTAACCCGTTAATTAACTTTTTTGTTACAGGTTTAAGAGACCTGAAAACTTATCGCTCCCTCAAAGAGCGAACGAACAATTTTTAAAATAGACACGAAAAGAACCAAGCTAATAATCGTCGTTTTTTAAATATGGCAGAAGATGTATCTCCGATGTTATCGTGTTTTATCCGCGTCGAGCACCTGATTTTTCAACAAAATGTGAGTTCAAATGCGATAAGGATGATAGGAATGGCACTTTTATCACATTATCGTGAAATACCGGGCTCACTATTTATACTATCCGATACGCATTTCACGCCCGCCACATTTTCGGTAGAAAAAAGGAAAGAAAAAAATGTCTTTTCGCCCCCGCCTCTGTCTTGAAGTCGAGTTCGGTCATGGGAGAAGATTGGGGTAGGTCAGGGTTTCTGTTGGAACTTTCCCTCGCTTTGTGCTTACACATGGTCGATTTCTTCTGCATGCGGTGAGGGTCGAGTTTCGTAAATTATGAAAACAAATGTTAAACCCTGTCTGCGACGCGTCGGGAAAAAATTTTGTCATGGTCTTCCAGTTCTTCGAACAAAGATTTCGATATTTGGTCTTGGCGTGTCTAATCAAGAATCGAAGGGTACGGGCTTACGAACAACAACCACTCTTTTCTCCGTAACCTTTATTATCCTCGATCTTTTGTCACTATATACGAGGCTGAACTAATTTTACGTAATTCCTGAACTATATATATATATATATATATATATATATAGGGTGTCCCTCTTACCTCTGCTACCCGAAATAACTCGGTAATTATCGATGTCTCAAAAAAATGTTCCAGACAAAAGTTGTATGGTGTAAAGGGGGCCATCAAATGCGACTAATTTTTTTTTATTTCGTTGAAGGCGCTGACGCACAGTGAAGGTCACCTCCACTTTTTAAAATAGAATGGTACATTTTTTCAACCATCTTGTGGAGCACCTCAAGCCGCATAAAAAATATTAGGGGGTCAAAGTCGTTCAAGGTCATTCACGGTCAGTATCGATTATACAAATCTAAAAATCTCGAATCAATACCAAATATTTGGTAGTGATTCGAGACATTTAGAGTGAATCTAAATAGATTGAATAGAAGAAATCTAAATATCTCGGATCACTACTTTTCGAGATTTTTAGATTTGTTTTTCATTTTAATAGGTGACCTTAAATGACCTTAAACGAATTTGATCACCTAATGTTTGTTATGCAGCTTGAGGTGCCACAAGATGATTGGAAAAAATGTACCATTCCATTAAAAAAAAGTGGAGGTGACCTTCATTGTGCGTCAACGCCTCCACCGAAAGAAAAAAAATTGGTCGCATGTGATGGCCCTCTTCACACGGTATAACTTTTCTCTGGAACATTCTTTTGTGACATCGATAATTACCGAGTTATTTCGGGTGGCAGAGATAAGAGGGACACCCTGTATATGTTTATATATATATATATACACACACACACACACACAAACGAAAATGTCGTCTTTTTTTTAACGCTTGGTTTCCTCTTTGTACTGAACATGTGTGTATGTAGATAATTCGTTACCATGTATGTACGTGAATAAAATATAATTTGGTTAAAAGTGTGATTTTATTTTACTGTAGATAGGCTTGGTCCAGAATAGTTGGGATAAGCATGGTTCTACTGTATATATTTTACATGGAAAATTCAATGTACAGAATGCGATGGGATCCATCAAGAATCGTATCGGATTCTGTTCGATAATGTGAAAATCCTTTAGTATTCAAATTGGATTCGTACATTGGATTCCAATGGGCAATCACTATTAGAATCCAATATACGAGCGTGACGTTTCAGTATACGGATCCAATGCGATGACCCTATGGATTCCTATCAGAAAGTTAGGGCAAGTATGGGGATCCAATTAGACTTTGATATGAATATTCATCTCAACGTGATTTCAGAGATATTGGGGTTTATGTAAGGTACGGGGACAATAAACTACTGTGTTCACAACGTCGAATGTTCACAACGTCGAATGTTCACAACGTCAAATGATCAGAACGTCATATGTTCACAACGTCGAATGTTTACAACGTCGAGTATTCACAACGTCGAATGTTCACAATGTCGAATGTTCACAACATCAAATGTTCACAACGTCAAATGTTCACAACGTCGAACGTTTACAACGTCGAATGTTCACAACGTCGAAATATTCACAACGTCGAATGTTCACAACGTCGAATGTCTTTAGATCACCTCTCTCCACATATTGCATTTAAATTCAAGTATGCATACACAAATTTATAAGTATACGCATACAACAAACGTTGTGACGAAGCAAAGTAATTTTCTATAGCGGTCACGGTCTGGTGATGCGGGCCTTAGCGTTACTCTTGCAGGTATACACGTACGCATAATTGGTGGCTCTTTCATTCGTTACTCTCTTCTTTTGTACTTTTTTAAGCCCCTTCTCCTGGTCTCGCTCAGTACGTATCCTCGTTAAGGTTTTATATGTTAATAGGTCGAAACTCTATGGGCTTCTCAAGGCGCAGAGAGACAGAGAAAGAAAGAGAGAGCCCTTTAAACTGCGCGGACATGGCGTGCAAGAATATTTATTTGGAGTCATATATATTGGTTTTTACGAATTTTATTGTTTCGAAATTTTTCGGTCCGACATCATGGAGTTATTCCATTATAAGACGATCTTCGCTCGTCGAAAAACGGAATTATTGTCGTTGTATTGCGGGAAAGAAAAATAAGATAGGGATGAGAGGAAAAGCCAACTTAATTGGCCCTCGAAGTCATCGTCGCTCGAACATTTTGGACCACTACTGTGCACCCATGTGTATTTACGCTCACGTGCTCACACCCCTCGACCTAAAGGAGATGCGCCCAAAACCCTCAGGGGCTCGACGATGAATGATTTGGGAATAGAGAAATACGATCGGAATGACCGGCGATTCTCTCTTTTTTCTTTTTTTTTCATACCTCCCAGCTCGTAGCCTCGTAAAAGAGGAAATCTCAATCCGACTTTTTGACACTTTTATGACCTAAACGGTACATGGCACAAGGTGATTCATGTTCTGTCATTCACTTTTTGGCACTTCTCTGTTTCCCTTTCTTCCAGTTTATTGATGTTCAAAACAATGCCCAACATCTTTTTGCGACTTCTAGGGAAAGCTGTTGCCCAATTGCATTGAAAAAATGGTTTGTCTAAGTTGCCTAAAATTTGTTTGAATGTATGCCTACTAGATTTTCGTCTAATGAGCAATAGAATGATCTTTATACTACCATTGGATGTACGAATTGATGAAAACTGACGGTGAGAAAAACCGCGATACTTTGTGGTTCGCTGTAACACAATTATATTTTCAAGTAGTGTTTCATTTCGTCGAAAAAGGGTGCTGTTTCTATAATAAATAGATAAATGTATGTTCGATTGTAATAGAATTGGATTGAAGTCTGATAATATTATTCGTGATGTCAACAAAAACAGTTTTGCTCTCCGGGTTTGTATATATATTAATATATTAATATATAATAGTCCGAAGTGACGGCTTCAAATATAAATACTGGATTTTTTAAAATCGAAAATGATAAACGTCACGTTTTGAGATGATTCAAAATATGATCGCAACGCAATACGATGCTTCTGCTAAAGATATGATGCGTAGCACGCTCATTGTTTGCTGCTACTGAACGCTTATTTAAATGTAAAAGAGTCTCAGTAGATGAATACTCCACTAATACGTTTATTTAAGGGGAAGAAAAAATTTCTTCGAAGTTTCCACTCAATGAACAGTTTATTGGGAGTGAAAGGTAAATATAAAGGCCAAATATAACTATTTTTTAAGTGTAAGCAATGTTTAATAGAAGTAAATGAAAGTGTAGTTGGTTCGACAAAAAATACTTCAAATGAACTGCATTCAGTTGATTTAATCAAATGATTTCTTTCAAGTGTGGTAGTTGTGGTCTTTGTTGTTTGTTTCCAGGATGCCCAAGGTATGAGAACGCGAAGCAATGAATTTGCCCGCCTGTTTGTTTCTCTCTCTCTTCTCCAATTCATCTTTAAAAACGTATTTTTCTCGTGTTTTCCCTCTTTTTTTCTCAATGGGGGGAGGGTCCGGATTTTCGGCTCAACTGCTCTGTACATTTTTGTAGTTGCCTAGCCGACTGATGCGCTCAATGAGCCTCCATGTAGTGTTACCATGCAGCAATTCCTTCGCTTCATGTACAAATTCAAGCAAATTCTTATCGTAACATTTACTACTGCACTGGTCCCTGCGATGGTTCTGTTAAGATTCATTTAACTCTTTGTTTTAATCCAGCTTCGCAATGACGTACAAATTACGCCCGCGAATGGAACATTTTATTCTCTGTTTTTCATTTCATTTCCTTTATTTTGATGTATTTTGTCTAGACAATTTCAAGATATTGACATAAAAGTTGTTACACTTAATAAATAAACTTTCGAAATACAAATAAAAAAATTATTTATTCAAGTTACTATTCATAGACGAAAATGGCAAATAAAAAAATGTCCTAAAATAATTGTAGGTCTGCGCTGTTGATGAAATCTCGGAGATGGACCATCCGAAACAAAAAATTAAACGGTTTTAGATTCAGTATGTAAATGGCTATAGCGCATATCATACGATTTTTTATATATGCAAAAATAACAAAACGGCGGACATTTTTCGAAAAAACATTAGAAACGCGTTTCTTCACCGTTTTTGGCAAAAGAAATAGTAAACATCAAAATTTGAAACAATCCTCGATATGCGTTATAGTTGTAAAGAATATGTGGTTAAAATTTTATAAGGATTGGTTCAGTGGTTTCGAAGATTTTATCAACAAGCCGTCGAACAAAGCTGTTACGAGAAAAACGCGTTTAAAGTTTTATTGGGTTACATAAATACGTAAAAAAATGTTTTAATGTATTTTGAAAGTGTATTTATTAAGTGTAACAACTGTCATATCAATATCTATAATATAAGCCTATCAAAAAAATTCATGAAAATAGTCTTTTTTAGCGTCCAAGGTGAGAACACCTCTTAATTAGCTTCCCACTCCCTACGTTTGCACATTATTGAACAACTAGTATGTTGGTTGCATCTCGACGTTATATATTCACTCAAACTGCAGAGATAAAATGAAAAAAACAACAAAAAAAATACAGAGATCATTTGTACTACTATTTATGTATATCACACGCCATTAAATGGCAGAAGTGATTTGCACGCCAAAAGGGCTAGCTGAGTCTTGACGGATTTTTCGAATTTTTTTCACCACAAAACACCAGAGATAAAAAATAGCTTAAGGCGGGATATACGTTTACAACGATAAAAAAAATCGTTTTCTTTTTTTTAACGCTCGAACTATAGATGTAGAATATTTTCCCAAAGTATTAAAGCAAAATTCGAAAAACTTCAAACGTTACAATCCGTCAACGCCGTGCCTCACCGCCCGGATTCGAAGCCCGCGACGCCGGTAGAAGCGAGAGCGCAAAGGAGCGAGCAAACATGGGCAAAAGCAATTAAATTAACATCTAACAATTACAATTACTACTGTAATTGATAATCTACTTACTTTGTAACAGATGACTTAAGTAATTCGTTACCACATGTACGTAGTGCAATTTAATTCAAATTCTACGTAAACTTCAAACGCGTTCTTCTTAAAACTGCATTTTCGAATGGCATGCAGGCTTACTCAAAAACGATTAAGGCGTTACCCCCACTTGTAGCGCAAAAAAAGGCCTTTTTCATGAATTTTTTTAAAGAAAACTACAAAACTTTTTTAATCGATCAATATACCATCTTAAAGAACACATCTTGAAGAACTTTCAGTAATTTTTTTATTGAAAAATATTACATTGTTTAGTGGCAAATGGCCGTCAATGAAATAATGTTTTTACATACACGGTTTGCGGTGACCAACATTGCGGCGAAGTGGATCATCTGAAAAAAAAAATGCGGATGGATTTAGTCAAATATAAGTATGAACTAGTCTTTAATCGAAGGATTTTAAAAAATATTCATTTTTCACAAAATGGCGGACAGTCAAAGTTAATGGTTCGATTTTAACGAAAAAAGGCCGTTTTTTGGCTATAAAACGGCCATCTTTTTCGAAAAAAAAAAATCGAACGATTAAAGACTACATTTTTATGTATTAAATAAGCCTGCAAAATTTCAAGAAGATCGGTTCATTAGTGTTCGAGTAATCTTGGTCACCGACTTCAGAAATGCCATTTTGAGAAAAACGCGTTTAAAGTTTCTCTTTCAACGCTCTTTCAACGCGGATTCTTCTCTTTCAACGCTCATATCTCAGTCAATTTTGTTCGGATCGACTTGAAATTTTCAAGACATATTCTCAGATACTTATACTTAAAAAAATGCAATAAAAAAGAAATCGATTTTTTCAAAATCGCAAGTGGGGGTAACCCCTTAAGCCGATTGAGTTGAAACTTGGTAGGAATACTGATAATATTTCTACTTGACGAGAATTGTTTTTGAAAAATTAGAAAAAAAACTACCTTTTTAATCCAAATTTTACGTGAGGTGGTGTTTTTTTTCCGTAAAAGCGTGCCATTCTCTTAAATATGCATTTTCTCCATTTTAATTACTGTCAAATAGAAACTATACATGTTCCAACTGAAAAAATGTTTGAATTTTTTTGCAAATCAATGTTTACGGGAAGCTAGATTGCCCGCCGATTCGCAACTCCCGCGGCAGCTTTGCTGTAACACTCTGCCCTTCTGATGATAAATGAATTACAAAAAAGAGTTTTGTTTACTTAAATATGCTATTAAAGTATACCTACAGTTTGATAAATGTAGAACAATTATTTCGTAGTTTAAAAAATCTCTCAAAACTGCTTAAATTTTTCCCACCTGAATTCCGCCTTAACGGGGTATCCCTCTCTGGAAGCCAAATTTGAAGGGTTAGAATGTTGAATTTTTTTCTTGTGACACATTGCTTAGAGTAAATTAATTTTTTCCCAGCATGTTGTACACGTGTTCGTGGTTACAATGTAATTTTTTCGGAAAAAAATCTTTCAAATTGTTCGTGGTGCTGCAGTTGGCGTTGTCCTCCAGCGGCGAGGGCCGAAACGGCGGGATCTCTACCAGGCTCAAATGTCATCTGAAACGAAAACAAAAAATGTTTTCTTCACATATATCCAACTGGCTATGGGTTTACGATCCACTTTTCGAAATATCGGAAAATACGAAAAAAGACAGCTTCTCCGAAGAAAACTTCATTTTCCTCTATAAAACAGCATGCTGAAGTCATTGTTATTGACAAATGGTTCATCCAATTAAAAAATGCGAACGCGAACCGAAATTGACTCCTGTTTAAACGCTCACTGTGCAAATTCAAGTCAATAGCGTTAAAGTTACTCAAGATATCAATCCCGACATGTCAAGATTTGTAGTTTCAAGATAATCGCGTTCAAAGTTTTCGTACGTATTTTACACGATTTTGTGAAATATTGTCGTCTTACCGTTATTCAGCGATTCCGGCACCATAAAAGTGTCCTTCCTCATAATCGGGATCGCGTTGTACACCTAATCTATGCAATCTGCGGGCAGTTTGGGCCTCCTTTGTCCGCTTTCGTTACATGCAAATCATCCTTCAGGGGTCTTCTCACTTTAGACCCTAAAAAACGGCTATTTTCATTAATTTTTTTGACATTATAGATATTGATATAAAAGTTATTACACTTAATGAATACACTTTCGAAATAAAAAAAAAAAATATTCTAGTCACTATTTATAGACGAAAATGGTAGTTTAAGAATGTCTCGGAGATGGATCATCCGAAACAAAAAATCAAACGCTTTTAGATTCAGTATGTTAATCGCTATAGCGCATATCATACGATTTTTGATATATGCAAAAAACAAAACGGCCGACATTTTTCGAAAAACAAAAAAACGTGTTTTTTCGCCGTTTTTGGCACAAAAAATAGTAAATATCAAAAAAAAATTAAATCCTTGATATGCGCTATAGCTATAGTTGTAAAGAATTTATGGTTAAAATTTCATAAGGATCGGTCCAGTAGTTTCGAAGATTTTATCAACAAGCCGTCGAAAAACGTTGTTTCGAGAAAAACGCGTTTCAAGTTTGTTTGGATTACATAAAAACACCAAAAAAAATTATCATTTACTTCGAAAGTGTGTTTATTAAGTGTAACAACTTTTATATCAATGTCTATAATATAAAGCTGTCAAAAAATGCAAGAAAATAGCCCTTAACCTGACGCACACTATTCCACTAAAATAGGTGGAACTTCGTCAACTTTTAGAATTTCAGGCTCCGGTGGGTCTTAAAATATTCTTGAAAGCCCACACTATAACAATATGAAAAACGATTTTTTTATGATTCCAGAGGGGGGGATACTCCCTTAAGTAAAGCTCTATTTTTCTGCGAATTTGAGAACCGAGTTTCAGGTGCCCGCCGATATTATCCGAGTCGATATGCTTGTCAAAAAATGTATCAAGCAACTGTAACGCGTCGCGATAATTGAGAATTTGCGTGGAACGATACTGAAGTGGATCAACTAAAGACGAAAAAAACGATAAAGAGACGAAGGAGAAAGAACGCCGAAGGATTACGGCGCTTCTTCCTCGCCGGCTTTACGAGACTCGGTATGGGCAATTAGGCCAAAATAATATTCAAGCGCGGTCGTTGCACGGCAAATGTAAAAAAAGAAAAAAAAAATATACCTCGAGTCTCGCAGCTCCGTACGACGTGCCAGTTAAGCCGAATTTTCGGCTATTCAATTATCGAAGGGCTTTAACTCTCCCGGTTCCTATATACGGGCTTATACGATCGCTCGTGAAAATGGAACGAAAAAGAATAACGTCGAATCGTATAACTCGATCGACCATCATTCGTTTATAATACCGGGAGCGCAAAACCCAAAATTGCGAAGACCAGTTTTTTCCCTACCCTCAAATCTTTGGATACACGTCTAGCGAAATTATACCCTCACTTTTTTATTGCCCGATTGAATTTTGCAGTGAAAGAGCACATGCCCTAATGGTTTTATCGAAGTCGATATTTTTTTCAGTATACGTGATCGCGCTTTCCATTATTCGCCCCAATTTTAATAATCGTTCGTTTCCTCTGGTGAATTCGTGTCGGCCGGTTTTCAACGAAATTACGATATTCGATTATTTGCATCTGGCACTTTTTACGATTGTTCGAATGAGATTGGAAGAATAAAGTGTTACGATGCGTCTCCATCAAATGGCTGAAGATTCTTTATTTCAAATACCTTCATTAGTTTTCGAAGGTAAAATTAATTTTTAATTATCAATGAATGACACCTTGATATTATGATTAGAGGGAAAAAGGGTTTTGACGTAAATTCTTGAAAATCGGCAGGATAGCCTCAATAAAATTCAGCCCCTTTGGGTCTTAAATGTGGCTGCTCTATAGGGAGCGCCATAATAGGGTAAACTGACCGGTGAAAGGATGGGAACCAGTAAATGGACAAAAGATGATTTATAGTTAAAATCAGGGGTAATTATGCAGTTTGAGGAATTTTCCGAAAGAGGACGGGATATTTTTTCCGCCATGATGTTGTTTATTCCATTATATTTAGTAAGTGATATTTCGTCGGGGAAGGCTGACATTTCCCAGTAATTCCATACATTAAGGGGCGATTGTCTTTTTTTTTCGCAAAATTTACCGCTTTTTGGGAATTTTTTTGTGAAGAAAGTATACAACGGAAAACTTGTGAAACTTGGCATATAGTTTTATTGATCTGTTTACTACATACAAAAAATTTTTTAAACAATTTCATCAAAAAATCCGCCTCCCACCCCCCTCGACGCGCGATGGTCCTTTTTTGATGGTGTGCACGATTTCTCAAAAACTATTCAACCGATTGCCTTCAAATTTGGACAGAATGCTCAGCTGACATCCTTTTATCGTTTGATGAAGCAAAAAAGCAATACATTTAATAGTTTTTTATTTATAACAAAAAATCGATCAATTTTTTTCGAAAAATCGATACTTCAAGTTCAAAACATCACCAAATCGTCATTTTTTTTCCTTCATCGAACGATAGCTATATGTGTCTAAAGTAAAATGCTTTTTGGTTTTTTGTTGCAGGATGAACGTGAAGGCTGTAATCGTGCACACCATCAAAAAAGGACCATCGCGCGTCGAGGGGGGTGGGAGGCGGATTTTTTGATGAAATTGTTTAAAATTTTTTTTGTATGTAGTAAACAGATCAATAAAACTATATGCCAAGTTTCACAAGTTTTCCGTTGTATACTTTCTTCACAAAAAAATTCCCAAAAAGCGGTAAATTTTGCGAAAAAAAAGACAATCCCCCCTTAAGGGGTTGTGAAGTTTGCGGAAACGAGAGACAAAATGGTGCGATTGCGTACATTTCAACGCCCAAATTGAGAGTGGGGAGGGGGGATTGTGAAAAAGACCTTTCTGAATACAATGCCGAAGAGCTATCGAAGCGGTCACTTCGCCCCCCTCCCCCCGAACTGCGTTGAAGGTTTGTCAAAATACACGATTTTAAAGACGAGACTGAAAATCGGTCAAAATTGTGTGGGTATGGATTTGTATGGGGTTGGGTGGGCGTGTGTGTTTGGATTTGTTGTTTGTTTGTGTGCGTGTACGTGTGTGCTTGCGTGCGTGCGTGCGTGCGTGCGCGTGTGTGTGTGTGTGTGTGTGTGTGTGTGTGTGTGTGTGTGTGTGTGTGTTTGGGTTTGTTTGTTTGGGTTTTTTGTGTGTGGCTCGATAGTGACCAACACACACACGCACACACACACACACACACACACACACACACACACACACACACACACACACACACACACACACACACACACACACACACACACACACACACACACACACACACACACACACACACACAAAAATACGTCTTGTGTCTGCAATCGTGTATTTTGACAAATTTTCTACGGGGGCAGGGGGAGGGAGAAGTGACCGCTCCAATATCTCTTTGGCATTGTATTCAGGAAGGTTTTTTTTTACAAATCCCCCCACACCCCACTCCTAACATAGGCGTTAAAGTGTCCGTAATTGCGCTATTTTGTCTCTCGTTTCCGCAAACTTCAAAACCCCAAAACTTATGGAATTAATGGGAAATGTCAGCCTCCCCCGACGAAATATCATTAGTCGTGACCAATTAAAGCAGTTCATGGCAAAAAAAAATTTCGTCGTTATTCGTCAAGGTCCTCATACTGCATAATTACCGTATTTTATCACGTGTTTCCGCGAACTTCAAAACCCCATTACTTTTCATGGGGGGATCTCAGCTTCCCCCGACTGAATATCATAATTCATAACCCAATGAATGAGAAGATAGCAAAAAAGAATGTCAGGCTCATTTTCCGGAAAAGTCACTTATCTAAAGAATGACCTAAAGTAGGGCAATTTGAACCTTCCGACGCCTATATTGGGTTTGGTTGGCAGCAACGATTTTTCGGAAAAGTCACTTATCCAAAGAATTACCGAAAAATATGTTTAAATACTTGTCGGTGGATACAAACGATTGGTTTGCGAGGTTGATGGTAATCGCGAAATAGGTGGCGTGCCAGTGACTCGGACAGCTTTGATTACAGGCGCCCTTGGCTTTTAAAGGCCTCGGGTGTGCGTTGGTCAAGGAATATGAATACGAGAGTCGACAGGTCGTGTATGAGTTTCAAGTTTTCTTCTCAACCAACTGCATACACACGTATGCGCGTATCTTATACGACGAACGAGCATGGATCAACGGAGCGCGACCCGCACGCTTTCAAGTCTTAATACACGTTCAGCCATACAGCTATACATAGACCATAAGTACGAGACTCTTGTACTCGGTACCGGGGGCTTGGGTAGTGTGTTCACCGCATTGTACATACACAATTGGCGCTCGAGTGCGAGTGAGAAGAGCCTAAAAACGGCGCCGCCCGTACACTCGAGTAATTAGGGGCCTTTATTAATTAGCCAATTAAGCCGGCCACGATCTTGATCCTGGCTCTCTCGGCTGCAGGATGCGGCCGCGCTTCGTTAAAGGACATGATTCGAATGGCCGAGAGGCGAAAGTGTGTGCGTTCGACGCTTCGCAACTCTTCGTTTTTTTACTTTACCATCGCGATGCCTCTCCCCGTCTTTGTTGTATTTTTTTTTCTTGCTTACCCTCCCTTCCTTTTCCTGTCTCTTTTCTACCAATTGCACAGGACACCCGGTGCACGGGCTCGAGTAAAGGGCTCTTTGAGCGAACGTAATAACGTTTGAGACGTGAACCCATCCGCGAATAATCAACGCATCTGTATGCGCAGCTACAACGAACATCCGCGCTGAAACAGCCAACTCTCTGACCGCGAATCATTCCAATTTTCGCTTGTGTAACCGTTTTTTTTGCCCCCTTTTTTTGCCCCTTCGCGCAATTTATAAGTGAACCGTTGTCGAATTAACGTTTCTTTTTTCTTTCGGGAAATATAATTTATGTGCTCTCATCGTGATCCATTATTCTTGGGGTCTCGTAGCCTGCAGGTCTCACTCCAAGCAAACTTTCGTCACTTCTTCGCGCCTGTTCGCGCGTCCGAGCAGAGTACCTGCCGCCCGCTATTCTGGCATAACGCTTGGGTTTCAAAATCGGGAAAAAATCGCGATAATAATATTAAGTGAGCACTGTCGAGTGGAATCAGCTATTAAAAAACTTATTTTTGGATTAAATAAGACCAATGGTTTTTAGTTTAAGGAGTTTCGGGGAAATTGACGATATGTTATCATTTGATGTAAATTTATGGTCAACTCTTTGTCATATGTCAAATTTTAAATCGACCGTTTATACCTCATTATAAAATTTACAGTTGAAGAAACACTTCTCAAGGGATCGTTCTGCCTTGTTGGGCCAAAAAATGTTCGATTTTTCCCCAATTTTTTACACGAAAAGTATTAAATATAGAATGTTGATATTTGGTATGTTGACTGAGCGGTCTTTAATGAACATCAAACTATTTTTTAAAGTTTGACAAAACATGGTGGTGGGAGTGGGAGGAGCCACGTATGTCTGTGCGCGGGCGATGACATTCTTCGCTTGCGGAAGTCCCGGACAGGTGATCCGAAGCAAAAAAATCAAACATATTTTTACTTTGGACAATATTGTGTATAAGTTGAGCTAGAATCAAGAAAAAAATTGAAAAATAAAAAATAGTGATCGATCGGAAGGAAGTTTGTTTTTCTTACCAAATATTTTCGCAGTTTTTCGCTCACTATTTTTTTATTATTGAATTTTTCTTCTTGATTCTAGGTCAACTTATACATAATATTGTACAAAGTAAAAATATGTTTGATTTTTTTGCTTCGGATCACCTGTCCGGGACTTAGGACTTCCGCAAGCGAAGAATGTCATGGCCCGCGCTCCGACATACGTGGCTCCTCCCACTCCCACCACCATGTTTTGTCAAACTTTAAAAAATAGTTTGATTTTCATTAAAGACCGCTCAGTCAACATACCAAATATCAATATTCTATATTTAATACTTTTCGCGTAAAAAATTGGGGAAAAATCGAACATGTTTTGGCCCAACAAGGCAGAACCATCCCTTGACGTAGGAAGGTGCGAATGCTCATCGCTAAATGGCAGTTTTACGCACGAAATAGTGTGAGAAGGTTTAAAACGCTATGAAAAACTGTCCAATGAATACATTATGACACTGATGATGAAATTGTCATAATGTACTGAGTGAAAAACTGTCAGATCACTTAGTACACTGAGAAAAACGCCCATGGTATTTACAACAAACGCCCATGGTGAAAGAGGGGATAGTACAATTCGTTGTACACTGACAGAAAAATTCTATTGATATTAACTTACCGCGTCTATTTGATTAAAAAAAATTGAATCAACTAGTTTTCTCGTGGAATCAAATTTTTTCTACTGCATTCCTTTATTGGAATTATTTATTTTAAATATATTTATTTATTCACATCAAAATCTATTTAATATCGTCCAATAATTGAATATTTTATTTAATTCTAATAAAGCTGTCATTCGGTTTCATCTGTTCCAAAAACCATTTAGTTGAATTCACCAAGTATATGGATTTGATTTAAAGAAATTTTAAAGTCAATGGAAATTTCGTAGAGTCAACCTTTTTTCTATTTGATTGAAGTAATGGTCTGTTTTTATTGCAACACACAAATCAAAAGGGAGTGGGGTAGAGAGAGAGGATATGTCCACATTACTATGCATTTAACAGATTGTGTCATATAATATGGTATAAATCACTATTATATGGTACAAAACTATTGCGAAGCGTCAAAAATCCATTTAAACAGCGACTTTTGTTATAAAAAAAACTGTGCAAAATTTCACTTAAATCGCAGGTAACAGCTATTCGAAAGTACAGCTGGAACTACCTTTAACTCTTATGTCATATCTGTGGTGAAGATGCCAAAAGTACTCGGTAGCGTAGTGGCAGCCTGCGAAGGATAGGTAGAAGGTAGGCAGTTAGGTTCAAAGTTCGGTTCCGATTAGGCGAAATATTTTCTTCGAAATATATCATTACAGGAGGTCAGGGAATGGCGAATTTTAATAAGAAATCATCCAGGTGGAAATCTCAATTGCGAATTTTATTTCATTTTGCATTTATGAAATATTCTATGCCTTTAGTAGACGGGCATTGATGCCTTGTACCGACCCTTGAATAATACACCAAATACGCATATAGCAGGTCGTAACTTATAATATAATACAAATCCCTATAAACACTATAAACATATAGTGACATGGTACAAATCACCATAAACATATAATTGAACTATATTTCAGTTCATTATTAGAATCTTGGGGAAGTAAATTTTTTATAGTATCAGGGAATATCCATTTTATGAAAACCTACTATATTAAATAGCATTGAAGCATAAACGTAGGTTTGTAAGATTGGTGGTTGCGGTTAACATATGTGCTTAATTCATGCAACTGCTAAAATGTCAATAAGTCGTACTATACTTTTGGCAGTCACTATGGCTAACATATTATTGCCCCCTCAGGGAAATATAAAATCTAGTTGAGAACACCATACATTTCTCTCATCGTACTGCGCTGACTTTCATAAAATTTTCTAATTTCAATTTTGCTTGTTTACTACTTTATTTATTTGCATAAAAGTCCCTATTTTTTGTTTGTTTATTTATTTTATGTCTGGCTGAATATATTTAAGAACATATCAAAGTATATTTAGAAAAGTATAATAAATGACGATCTCAATAAAATGCGGTGATTTTTAACAAATACTGTCATTTCATTTAGCTATACACTATTATTTCCACAACTTCCATCTTCACTTTCAAGCTTCTAACGTTTTTAATCAAGCTTTCCCACAGATATAGGAAAATATCTAAGAAACTAATTGTGTTTCCTCAATTGCTTTTCTCAATCAATGGAGCCCAAAAGCTGCATAGATGACGCGCCGCCGAGTATATGTGAGCAAAGTCTGCCCGATCTCTTCTCTTTTAGGACAATGTGCAACCCTTTCTCTTGTTCGAAAAAAAGGAGTACACGTCTCGGGCGTCGAGACGGTAGCGTCCCTATGTGTCGCCGTCGCGCGCGGCCCGTTTCGTGCCGGCGAACGAAAAAAACAAATGGATCTGGACCAAAAGGCTGCTCCCACTTTTTTATTTAAGCGGCTGAGGCAGAGCAAGAGCGAGATATATGCTCTTTGGCTGCTGCGGGGTGTGCAGCGGGTGCCCACAGGTGTCGGTCTAGACTCTTGGTAAGTCTTTCTCTCTTCTTTCTCATTCTTCGTACCACAAAGTTCGGATGCACGGACCGTGCATATCAATGATCCAACGCCAATAGGGCGTCACGTGAGTACAAGTACCATGTTCATACGCCCTTAAGACGCCAAGGCATCGACTTACTTGCACGCGAACGCGTATTGTACGTACATCGAACCGTAGGAAAAAAAGTGCCCAGTTCACGTGATTTAGCGAGTAAACAGCTACGAATTACGCCCTTCTGCTTCTCGCAAACTGTTGAACGGTTCACAAGGGTGTATATGATGATCGCAGAGGGTGAGAGTGAGTGTGTGTGTGTGTGTGTGTGTGTGTGTGTGTGTGTGTGTGTGTGTGTGTGTGTGTGTGTGTGTGTGTGTGTGTGTGAGAGAGAGAGAGAGAGAGAGAGAGAGAGAGAGAGAGAGAGAGAGAGAGAGAGAGAGAGAGAGAGAGAGAGTAGGGATGCAGGGCGTGTGGGAAAAAATGAGACGGATTCAACGTGCCGAGTGAGAGTGAAGAGGAAAAAAAACCAGTTCACAAAAATAGTATACGCAACGAGCACATTGCGCGTCATTCCGGGCGTTACGTCCTCGTTGACGCTTTTGTGTATATAATAAGGATTACACACACACACGCGCGCGCGCGAAAATCTATAAAGAATAAAGAATATCAAGGATAGCGTACTCAAAGGAGAGGCAGAGAAGCAAGATTCTCTTTTCTCGCCGCCCCTCCGCCCTCCGCTCTTTTTTTGGATCTCTCGCTCCATCCTGCTTTTTCATCACTCTAGCTTTCTTCGGGCCCCTTGGTAACACGTATATACAATAAATAATATTTTTTTGTCGTCTTCCAAACGCGGACGACGCACGGATACCACGACGTGGTGCAGAGGTCGACGAATCCTGCGCATATACGTTGGGGGGATTTGGGAGAAAAAAAATCGAGGGTAAACTTCAGGACCAAAGGGTGGCTTCGCGACCATGCATATATCGAATTTGATTATGTTTCTCGTAGAGAGAAAGACAAAATGATATCGCGGCAAACGCTAATCTTGTAATCGCGGTAAATGGTGAAGAAGATTGTTTGGAAGTCGGTTCCCCCCTTCATGTCTCAACAATAACCGCGTAGATCCTCGGGGATATTTGGTATTCCTTTTGCGTGTAATCTCAACCGTTCAGAAATTTGTCACTCTTCCCCTTTCTCTCTCTTGCTTTTAATATATATATATATAAATATATATATATGACCCAAGGGTAAATTTCGATTTGGTACGGTTGTAAAATAAGTGTGCAGTCTTTAAACCGTTCTTGCTGCTGTATGTACAAGTCAATGTACATATATAGATACTATATATCTAACGATACTAAAAGTACGTTAGCATCGTCGTATCTTGTATTCGTTTAAAGGTATGAATATATAAATATATATATATATATATATATATATATACGCACATACAAACGAACATACCTATAAGTAATGTTCGATTTTAATTGCATGGGAGCTACGTTAGAGATAATTACAACTGTAGCACGGTTTCTTTTCTGTTACGATCAATCACAAGTAATACAGTTCTGCTGTCGCTGAAAAACCCCATAATCTGAAAAAATTAGAAGAAGGTCAGTTTTTTGACAGGTGATCATGTAGGTGCCGCGGATGGTAATCCGAGTTTGCCTAAAAATCGGGGTGCGGGTTTCTTTTTCAGGGGATGAAGGGGGATGGGGGTAGATTTATGCCAAACTACAACCCTTACGAGGTCGGCGCCGTGAGACAAAATGTCCAGAAAAATCCGGGCTTTAGTTTTGTCCACAGTGCCAAAGTCGTGATAGTTCATTTTGGGGGTGAAAAAGTGAGGTGAAATATTGAAAAATCAGTTTTGACTCAATAACTTCTTGACATAAACTCGTACAATTTTTGTTCAAATGCGAAGTTGTAGCTCTTGAAAAGACGCATCGATCGAGTATTTGATCATTACTCTTCAATAATGTCTTCACCCCCAAAAAAATTGTTGAAATACCAAAAAAAATTGTTTATTGAATAACTAAAAAATAATCGATTGGCCGGGTATGGTTTAAGTGTACGAAATGTGGGAATAATTTTCTCTATATTTCCATTTCTATGGACCACCTTTGAATTTTGCTTTTTCCAACCCCTCTCGGGGGCTGAAAATAAAAATGAAATTTTGGGAAAACTATTGACGGGACGAATTCGCCGCCGTGGAACAATTTTTACCTTGAAGCATCAGCTACGTTTTTGTCCACAGCGCCAAACTCGTATCTCTTTATTTCGGTCAACCGTTTTCTCAGAATTTCATTGTGAATTTTCAACCCCTGGGAGGGGTTGGAAAGAGCAAAACTCAAGGGTGGTGCATAGGAACGAAAATATAGAGAAAAGTATTCTCTACATTTCGTACATTAAAACCATCCCCGAAAAATCGATTGTTTTTGAGTTATTCAATAAACCATTTTTTTCGATATTTCAAAAAAAAAATTGGGGTTGAAGATATTATCGGAGTGGGATGATCAAATACTTGATCGACGCGTCTTTTCAAGGGCTACATTGTTTCCATTTAAACAAAAATTGTATGAATTTTTCCTAAAAAGTTATCGAATTAAAACTGATTTTTCAAAATTTCACCCCACCTTTTTCACCCCCAAAATGAACTTCCACCACTTCGGCGCTGTGGACAAAAATAAAGGGCGGATTTTTCTGAACATTTTGTCTCTCGGCGTCGACCTCGTAGGGGTTGTACTTTGCCATTAATCCACCCCAACCCCCTTCATCCCCTTAAAAAAAACCCTACACCTCGATTTTTAGGCAAACTTGGATTTATCACCCGCGGCACCTACAAAATCACCTGTCAAAAAACTATCCTTCTTCTAATTTTTCCCGATTCTAATATACAGCACGACGGTACTTAAGCTCCAGAGAGTACAACAAAAGAAACTTCCGTTTACGGTTTTCACGTTGTTTCCTTATTCCATCATATATTTTAGGTCTGTTCTTTAATTTGAAGATGTTTAGAGCACGAGTTCGTTAGAAGTTCACATAATCTATTTTTATTTCTTCATCTTTAGAGCAATCTAGCCGCAAATCCAAACTTAGCGCTGAAAACAAGCTTATGATCTATAGGGTATCTCAAAATGACCTGACGTTCCAATTTATTAATAAAACGTATAATTCATTTGAAAAGTACACATATTTTTATTATAATATAAGGTACAAACATAGAGGAATACAAAATCCGATAAATGGCAGCCTCGTCCCTGTTTGCAAACGTTTTGGCATAATTGCGGACCAATTTCATTAATGGTGCCTCCAATTACTTCCTTGAGCTCCGGAATGGTTTGTGGATCATTGGCATACACTTTTCCTTTTAGAAAACCCCAAAGAAAGAAGTCGAAAGACGTCAAATTGCACGATCTCGGTTGACAATTCACATCGCCGCGGCGAAAGATAACACGACCATGAAACTTCGTTTGCAATAACTATGCAGGAACAACGTAGCAAACAACAATTTCTATGCGTTGCTCGATCGTGTAATTCTCCATGACTAAACCTCAATACTTCCTGATGCCAGATGTCAAAGATCTCTAGATCTCTAGAAACTCTATGTTCACCACAAAAAAATGGCGTATAATTTGAAATGTCAGGTCATGACATTACAAAACATATATGGACATATGGAATAGCACTATGGGGTACGGTGGCAAAGAGTCACATTTCGAAGATGGAAGCGTTACAATCAATAATGCTCAAGACGGTAAAAAAAAACTCGTCGTGTTACATTCGGAACAAGGAAATTAGTAAGACCTTAGGGTGTTAACAGTACGCGACGAAATAAAACAATGTAGGAGAAAATACATGGACACGATCCAAGTGCATATAAACCAGCTGGCTGCAAGTGTTAATAATACTCCCATAACAAGACAACTAAGAAGGTACCATCCCACTGACTTATACGCTGAATGAAGACGCACCGCAATATATACGAAGTGGCATCCCGTTGGGGATTGTCACACATAAATGGCAAAATCAACAACATTTTTTTTATTTCCCCCGCATCTTGGCGGCATATATGTCTCCAGTTGGTTTTAAAGGTCTTTTGTAAACTTTGGCGACGACCCGTGAACGTTCGCACCAACCAAATATGAACGTCCACTTCTTTGCTGTCTACTGTGGAAGTAGCTGCGTTTCGGGTGATATGTGCCGTAAAATGTTTATCTATCCATATCTGCGCTTAATAGATACGTCTTAATCCATCTGCTTTGGGTCTGAGACAAAGCTGGTTGGTAAAGTTTTTTCTACGTTATATTGGGTGTACAACTTAATGCGGTCCGTTTTTTTGCTTAAAATATGCACTGATTTGAATGATAAAATGAATTAATACACTAATCAAAATATTGTCCATCGCTAGCCACTACTTTTCCCCATCTTTCTGGTAATTTATGAATTCCGTCGCGGAAAAAGCGTTCATCTTTTGAAGCCAAGAATGAATCGAGCCAATTTTTGATACCCTGTTGTGACGTGAAGCGTATTCCAGTCAAAGCGTTCTGCATCGATCGAAACAAATGGTAGTCGGAAGGGGCAAGGTCTCGGCTATAAGGCGGGTGAGCCAGAATTTTCCACCCGCTATTTTCCAAATCGTTTTTAACCACAATAGAAACGTGAGGCCGAGGGTTGTCATGTTGAAAGATTATGGACTCGTGTCTGGTCGCATATTCTGGATGTTTTTCGGCTGTAGCTCGCTTTAAACGGATCAATTGTTGCCTGTAGAAGTCTCCCGTGATGGTTTGACCAGCATTCGGTGGGCTTCAGCTGCACTTTTCTTCCAATTGAAACAGAAAATCAACACTTCTCGCAAATGGTGCTTATTTGGGACGAAATTCGACATTTCCACTGGAGTAAAAATTAGACTTGATGTGCAAAACTCAAAGGTCTGTAAACGATATTTGGTTAAGAGATGTTGATACTTCACGATACAGCAAGAATCAGCTATTGCCTTCAACCATTTACAGCACCTAGAGCGATCTTTTGAAATCGGACAGAACTAAGTTGTACACCCAATAAATAATTGATAAATATGTTCTTGTAGGTCAGTCATGATCCTGAGATAATGCAAAGGGTTCGTGCAACGCACGCAGCTCGAACTGTAAGTTTTTACAGGGGGCTGTAATTTCGAATCCCTTCTATGGATTCTTCACTATTATTAGGTTGATAAAAAAGTATTGCTCTAAAGTGCTCGGTTAAATATTTTTCCTAGCAAACCAGTCCGAGAACATTCGAGAGTAGATATAACTAGAATGTTCTAGGAACTTCCATGTCAAAGGGTATACAAGCCGCTCGTTTGTTGCGATCAGACGGCATGGTAAATATCGATCAAAGAACACTTCGAGTGATCGCCAATTACGAATTTCTAAAAGGACCTTCTGCAAGATCTGCTGCTACTAATATGTGCAGTATGTTCAACAGCAACGCAGTTCATCATCCAACAGTATTCCATCGGTTTGAACGTTTCCGTTCTGGCGATATATCCCTAGAAGACAAACCTAGATCCGGCAGGAAAACAGTTGTTGACGACGAAGCATTGCGATCTCTTCTACAAATGAAACCTCATGCACCGTCACGAGACTTAGCAAACGAACTCAGTTGTAGTCAACCCACGATCCTAGAACATTTGAAAGAGCTCGGATATTGAAAAGTAATATCATCTTGTGTACCCCATAATCTCAGTAAGTCGAACAAGGCGACACGTGTTTCTATTTGCCTTTCATCGTTGCTTCTTTCAATACAATCGGAAGTATTGTATTGATACCATATCCATCATACTCATTGGACTTAGTCCCGTCAGATTCTCACTTATTTCGAGTTTAGAAAAACTATTTACGTGATGAACAATTTGATAATCAAGCGGATCTTCATAATACCCTCGAAAAGTTTTTCTGGTCAAGACCTAAGGATTTCTGGACGGCTGGCATTTAAAGTTTACCAGAGGATTGAAGACACGTTGTAGATGAAGAGAGAGCCTATATTATTCGTCAATCTTATCTTAATAAAATGTTATGCTTAGTTAAAAAGATGTCGTTTGTGTGGGCAAGGTTTTCTTACCAACCTGAGATTTGGTTTAAATGGCCAGCATGTTTGGACTCCATGTACTGTTGCCAAGGCCAATAACATTACCAACTTGTGAATGGCTGTGTTGAATTTAAGGATTCAATGGGTTGTAGTGTTTTAGCCCAGATAAGAAGAGCCTTTCCCGTATTCCATATTGAGACGTTTAGATGGGCGTAATTTGAAAATGCCTTTCAAAATTCGATCGTTCTGCATATGTTTCTTGGCATGCTTCGATTCTATAGGCACACGCCATCATTTTCATTTCTTTTTATTGGAGAAAGAATAGCGAAGTAATGTATCGCTCATTTTCGAACCTTAGTTAAGGTAATCCTATCGCTTCACACTAGTCATGCCACTGATCGTACTTGAGACTCGTACAATTTACATTTTGAACACATGCAAAAAAAAATCATTTGTAATAACTAAAATTTTCCATGTGTAAACTGTTTAATGAATGTTCACATTTATTTAGAAATCTTTTTGTTCTCTGTAATTAGGAAGATAACCGACCCTGAAATTTTACCGAGACGATTATTAATATGTTTAGTGGAGCACGTAAAAAAATGAAAATCCTATGGATTGAAGGCCCGGCGATAGGATTACTTTAGGCCAATTGGTATTAAGTTTAGGGAAAAATATGAAATTGCAGTCATTGGCAGTCGTACTGTGAATTTTTTTTTCTCGAAAACCATCAGACGTTGGACATTTTGGGTTTATGTGGTTTATTAAACAAGAAATGAAGAACACATACGTTTTTGCAAATTGAAAAATGTTTATTATTAATAAAGTTACACGTATATACGTATATTACTATGGCTAGAAAAAGGATGCCGCCGTTTTTTGGGCATGATATCAGGCTTCCAGCAGCCTGAAACAAAAAAAAATATAATCTGTAAGCATGTCGCTATTACGCTTACCAGAATGGAAGAGAATGCATTTTTTTAAAGAATGGCGACGCTGTAACCGAACATAACCATTTTTCATGCGATAATTATGAATTATGATGCATGTTAAAAATAGTTTATATATTTTTATTGAGTTGATTTTAGTATACGTAACAGACACCAGTATACACTACATGTGGCTTAAATTTGAAATAAATCGGTTGATTAGTTTTCGAAATATCTTGCCCAAAAAATGGAAAAATCGAGTTCTGAGAAAAACGCATTCAAGTTTGAAGAACGGTACATGCACAAATATGATGAAAGCTTCAAACTTACTGCCGTGACGGCAGAATACGACTTCTAATATACCAGTTTTTGCTGGTTCGATTCAACTGCGGACCAATCGTAGCTGTACCCTGTGACGAGCGACGTCATAATACAATAATACATAATAATACATAATAACACATATGGCCTAATTGGTTTTTGCTACAAATTATTATAATAAATTATTTAGAAAATGTAACACTTCGCTGTTTTTTTTGTTTTTATGCTACAAGTGAATCATAGTGCATGCAAGATTTATTTTTTGTCGAAAATTGTACATTTCGAAAACCTTGAGCGACCACGAAATATTCATTGGCCGGGTAGAGTTTTCGCGAGGTTTATTTAAAAATTATCAAGCGTAAATTTCATGAGTGACAAGTGTACGATTAAAAAAAAAACGTTTTTCAATGAAAATTAGAATTTTTGCGAGACTTGAGTGACCTCTAAATATTTTTTGACCGCTCGCAGCTTCGGCTACAATTTTTTTTTCTTCAAAGAAGATAATTGGTCGCCGAGAAAAAGGAAAAAAAATAGAGCTCAAATTTGGACCACCCTTATATACACATATCGCAACTTTGAACCGTGGCTATTCTCACCGATGCGAAAAGATCGCAGATTAAAGCGAAGGTGTTGCGCGTGTTCGATTGAATTGTTACTGTATTATCCACATATGTGGAGAACAGAACTTATAAAGGCAACCCTCTCTGGTTCAATGATTGTCAACAACAATTGTTTGGATCGCTACACCGATAATACCGATCCCACCATATACCTCCTGTTTCTAGGCGATACGACGGGACATACAATTTTTGTTTGTTCCTATATGTGCGAACTTTTGCAAAAAAACGATATTTTGACAAGATTAAAGAACGATGAGTCGCAGAATTGACAGTAATATATCACAAACAGTTAATTATATATGAAAAAGGCGATTTTGATGGCCGGAAAGAGGGGCCATCCTCATAGTAGCCTATTGTCCCCATTTTCGACCTTATGTATACCTCGAATATGTTAAAAATTACATGTAGATAAATCTCGGCATATTTGTATAAAGATCATTTCAAAGACACACATGGAATCACACACACACACACACACACACACACACACACACACACACACACACACACACACACACACACACACACACACACACACACACACACACACACACACACACACACACACACACACACACACACACACACACACACACACACACACACACACACACACACACACACACACACACACACACACACACACACACACACACACACACACACACACACACACGCACGCACACACACATATGCAATCTTCGAGGCACACATTTAGTCCGATGAGGAAATTAAATTTCGATTTTCCTTTCAAATTGACGATAATGATTGGCTCTCTATGAAACGATCGCGAATATCATCGTTCCAGGCGAGAAACTGCCGCCACCACAAGTGGTCTATGAAGAGCATGTCTCGTGCGCGAACCGATATATAAATATACACACATATATATATGTGTGACAGGAAAAAAGGAGAGCGATCCAAAGAAGAAGAGAAAGAGAGAGGGATAGAGAGAGAGAGAGAGAGAGAGAGAGAGAGAGAGAGAGAGAGAGAGAGAGAGAGAGAGAGAGAGAGAGACACTTGTTCGAACATATAATGCTGCTCTTATATATTTATATATATATAAATGTGTGTGTGTACACATACATGCATGCAGTGCGTATTGAAAGGCTCTAAAAACTGGTTCTTTCTTATTCCCCTCAGGTAGAAAGGAGCACCTGGCCCCTGGCGGTTCTGCCTGTATGTGCTCTGCCGATTCCGATATGAGGCTCATAACGTAAACGAAAAGCTCATACGTACTTCTATTGCTGTCTGCTAGTCAAAAGGACGCATCCCTCGCGTTCGAACGGGAAACTGATATTCTGGTTCTGCTTTTTTGATACTCAGGCATCCATATCCACACACGCGCACGTGTGTGGATATATAAATACAAATGGAAAAGATGGCGACGCCAAACAGGCATTCGTAAAACTAGCGATCCAATCGCAAATTTGTTGGGCCACGTATCGCGATAAATTAGATATTGGATGAAAAAATAGATTAAACGTGGTCGCTAAATATATTAGTTTTTTGATGGATAACGATTGATAACGAATGTAGATGTATATC
The DNA here is from genome assembly GCA_963210295.1 of Ophion ellenae. NCBI lineage: Eukaryota > Metazoa > Arthropoda > Insecta > Hymenoptera > Ichneumonidae > Ophion > Ophion ellenae. Next base: position 55,314,646 of record OY723386.1, on the reverse strand, counting down.
TATTTGTGTATGTGTGTATGCGTGAATGTTATTTTGAAGAGCCTAGTGTCCACATGCTAAACCTTAAGTAAACTTCAATTTCTTCATAACGACATTCAGATAAATATAGGCATATTTTTGTGAAGAGCATTGCGACTACCAGACCGTCTCAAAAATCGACCTTTCGTTGAAAAAAATGTTAAAAACCGTCCTCAAGACCGCCGAATGCGTTATTGTCCAATGTTACATAGATCCAGAAAGTTTCAGTAAGACATAATATATCGTGAAGAGAATTTAATTAAAAAAAAAAGAACGAAGTATTGATATCAACCATATGTCAAAGTGAATTATTTCTTCGAGTTACATACCGTACGGCTAATAGGCAACGATATCCATCAGTCGGGGATTCAAACGCTACTTCTTATCAAACGTAGAAATACATCTATGTATCTATGTACATTAGGGTGGCACAAATTTGAGCTCTATTTTTTGTCCTTTTTTTCACCATCCTTCTTTAAAAGTAAATAAAATACCTTTTTTAAAGAGAAAGAAAATTGTCGCAATCTGCGAGCGTTCAAAAAATATTTAGAGGTCTCTCAAGCCTCCCAAAAATTGGAATTTTCATTAAAAACCGATTTTTTTCGTCCACTTTTCACCCATGAATTTTACGCTTTATAACTTTTAGTTAACTTCGCGCAAGCTCGAGCCGGTCAATGAATATTTAGTGGTTGCTAAAGAGCTTTGAAATTTCCAATTTCCGCCAATTTTTTTTACTCTTCTCACTCATAAATTTGACGTTTTTTGAAATTTTCAAAACAACTAATCGTTTTTCTTTAGAAACAGATTTTTCAAATTTACCTCACATTACTGACCCAAGAATTATAATCGTCGTTCTCATAAAATAACTATTTGAAGCTCCATAAACCATATTCTATAAACCACTTTCCAAACCATTTGTCCATAAACCATATTCCAAACTATTTGTCCATAAATCATTCCATAAACCATATTCCAAACCATTTGTCCATAAAAAAAAAATTATAGGTCCCCCGTTTTATCGGGTTAGGAGTGTGAGGTCAATTTAAAAAGTCCGTTTCTAAAGAAAAAATGGATTAATTGTTTTGAACATTTTACAAAGTGTTAAATTTATGAGTGAGAGCAGAAAAAAATGTACGGCAATTGGAAATTTCGAAGCTCTTGAACGACCACTAAATATTCATTAGCTGGCTACAGCTTTCACAAGCTTAATTGAAAAATTATAAAACGTAAAATTCATGAGTGGAAGTGAACACAAAAAAAATGTTTTTTTAATGGAAATTAGAATTTTGGGTGGTTTGAGCGACCTCTAAAAATTTTTTGGCCGCTCGCAGCTTTCGCGTCGATTTTTTTTTCTTTTTACAGTAGATAATTGGATGGCGAGAAAAAGGAAAAAAAATTAAGTTCAAATTTGTGCCACCCCAATGTACATACACGCATGTGTATATGAGTATATGTACATCATTGTTTTTTTTCCGTAAAGTAGCCCGATATTCTGCTACCATCCATGGAATACCAATTTATGGCTTCACGGAACGTCTTCGTTGTCTCGCGTATCTAGGTGGTTCGGTAAATATACTTGAAGCTATGTGGTGAGAGGCGCACACGCTAAACGGACTATCGCTATGAGCGTGAAATTTCCAGGTACAGTGAGCGTTGGTAAGACGAGCAAAGCTGCGTGTGTGTGTGTCTGTGTGTGTGTGTGTGTGTGTGTGTGTGTGTGTGTGTGTGTGTGTGTGTGTGTGTGTGTGTGCGTGTGGATGTGTGTGTGTGTGTGTGTGTGTGTGTGTGTGTGTGTGTGTGTGTGTGTGTGTGTGTGTGTGTGTGTGTGTGTGTGGTGTGTGTGTGTGTGTGTGTGTAAGAGAGAGAGAAAAAGACGGGGAAATAGAAGAATGTGACCAGAGCGATTTTCGATACCAAACTCATTCGAGGTCGAGCCCACCTACACGAGACTTCAACCCCGTCTTCTTTTTCTTATATTTCTTCTTCATCATCTTCAGCTTTTTCGTTTGGTCCGCTCGCTGCTGCTCCATATCGAAACTTCGATGCTGTGGACTCAAAGAGAGAGATAGAGAGAGAAAGGAGACGAAAGGAATGAATATAGTACCTAGGTACTGTATACATAGCCACAATTCTCTCTCTCTCTCTCTCTCTCTCACTCTCTCTCTCTCTCTCTCTCTCTCTCTCTCTCTCTCTGTCTCTCTCTCTCTCTCTCTCTCTCTCTCTCTCTCTCTCTCTCTCTCTCTCTCTCTCTCTCTCTCTCTCTCTCTCTCTCTCTCTCTCTCTCTCTCTCTTCTTCACTCTCGAGAGCTTAACATCCTTAAAGAGAATCCTGGCAGGACTAGTTAGATGTAGATAGCACTGCTCGGTTTTATCCCCTCTCGTCTCTAGACATGAGAGAGATCGCGCAACGCTCTCAGAGAGATGCTCCATCTATACCTTTCTCTCTTAGCGTGATACCGGACTGATACGAGAGTACGACTTTCCATATCACGCCCTGCTATGGGATTAACGTTCTAGAATGTCTACTCCGCAATGCTCTTCTTTTTCTCCTCATTTGAATATATAAAAATCTTCGATCCATACTCCATATAAACGTCTCGTTCATATGATATTCGTTCATACATTGCCAAGCATACAATCGCACCGAGTGGAAAAATGTTCAGTGGATCAGTATAAGGAGTGCAATATTAAAAAAGAAACTTGATCGAAAAAAAACGATAAGCATGGATGTTCGAAGAATTAATATCATGCTACGGGACCGATTTTGCATCGAAACTGCACATATCTAACCATGCTAACCGTACCTCTATCATATGAGGTCACAATCAACGAGTTAAATCTATATACAAAAATGATTCTTACAGTAATTATTGCTTCACTTTTGCTAGATGTTACAAATGTTTGATCAACCTTATCTTATCGTCATGCGAAGGTTACTTTATCTATTTTGTACGGATTACAGTCAGTAGCGATGCCTTGAAAGCACTCGAACTACTTAAAGTTATGCCGAGAGATCGTTTCATTTCATGACGTTTCGTCATCTCTTGAAACCACCCACTCCTCTCTCTATCTCTCTCTCTCTCTCTCTCTCTCTCTGTCTCTTTCGCTTTTACGATGTTGATTCTCCACGCGTGTCGCCATTTTAAATGAATTAAAAAGATCGGTCTCCGTATCTTTCTTTATTAGAGCAATTCGATAAATGAGCGTGCAGATAATCGGACACAAGCGAATAATTATTTCTATTAAATGAGAACTGCTGATCTCGTCGGTTCGCAACGTGCAACATACTGTTATTCCTTTTTCGCACTCTCGCATCAGCTCTCTTCCTCTTGCCGCTCTTGATCCTGATCCTGTGCTCACTTGCGGACGAACAGGCTATACTGTATGATTTATCACTCTCTCGTGTCGCGCACGTCTACAAGACTACGAGACTTCACGGTTCCTTACGTTGTACTTGATACTCTATGCACATATAGATAGAAATGTACGGGCAATTCCGTACTGAGTAAAACACTTTGAACAATTTGTATAAAATGATTGTTTAGATTCGAATTCCGAAATTCGATACGAGCTCGATTGATTCGAGCTCGGTTGGTAGGTACGTTTTTTAGATTTCTAAGCTACGTTGAAATGTATGGAAAGCAATTGGAATTTCTCGTTAATTACGCCGTATTTTACTTCACTTTTGCTTTATTTGTAATGTTTATCTGTAGGCCTTTTCGCACTTTTCATCCCTTTTATTAGGTGTACAACTTAGTTCGGTCCGTTTTCAAAAGATGGCTCTAGGTGCTATAAATGGTTGACGGCAACAGCTGATTTTTGCTGTATCGTGAAGTATCAACATCTCTTAACCAAATATCGTTTTCAGACTTTTGAGTTTTGCGCATCATGTCTAATTTTTACTGCTGTGAAAATGTCGAATTTCGTCCCAAATAAGCACCATTTGCGAGAAGTGTTGATTTTCTGTTTCAATTGCAAGAAAAGTGCAGCTGAAGCCCACCGAATGCTGGTCAAACCATCACGGGAGACTTTTACAGGCAACAATTGATCCGTTTAAAGCGAGCTATAGCCGAAAAACATCCAGAATATGCGACCAGACACGAGTCCATAATCTTTCAACATGACAACGCTCGGCCTCACGTTTCTATTGTGGTTAAAAACGATTTGGAAAATAGCGGGTGGAAAACTCTGGCTCACCCGCCTTATAGCCCAGACCTTGCCCCTTCCGACTACCATTTGTTTCGATCGATGCAGAACGCTTTGACTGGAATACCCTTCACGTCACAACAGGGTATCAAAAATTGGCTCGATTCATTCTTGGCTTCAAAAGATGAACGCTTCTTCCGCGACGGAATTCATATATTACCAGAAAGATGGGGAAAAGTAGTGGCTAGCGATGGACAATATTTTGATTAATGTATTAATTCATTTTATCATTCAAATAAGTGCGTATTTTAGGCAAAAAAACGGACCGAATTAAGTCGTACACCCAATACTTTGACCGAATGCCACTTCTTCCTGACACGCAACTAAATCGCAATTGCTTGAGGGCATGGAAAACTGTTGAAAACCTGCAGCGATAAAGATGGCGCTTATTTTATTGAGCTCGAGTCGCTTTAACCCAAAGAAACTAAATAACACTGCCACCCAATCAGAAGCATTTTAACTGTTTCTGATTTTTACCATCTCGAACGGGGCTTCACATGGAAGTTGCCCAAAGCAGCACACCGGCTGAACGCTGTCTAGTGTTAGTTGGGTTACTTTTATCAGGATCTCTGGAAGACATTACGATGATGCCCATTTCTCTAACCTTTGTCGAATATAAAAGCAATAGGAAATTAGAAAAAGAGAGTAAATGCAAATAATTCGTGGGAATTTGTCTATCTTGTTGTTCTATTCATATAGTTGTCTGGGTAAACGACAAATCAACGAGGCACTGGGGAGGAAGGAAGCAGTGATATTAACGTAAGGGAGTTTGGTTCGTATGAAACGACCCATGCATAATGTATACGTGTATAGTACAAAGTCCTACTCAAGTGAGAATGTATGCGCAAATATGTATATATACAGGGTGTCCTGTTATGAATGGATAATCCTGCAACCTTCGATAGGTCAGATCATGTTCTACTATATGCTGGAATTTCAGTTTAGTGAAAGTCCCATGGTTTTCGAGATTTTGGACTTTATGCACTGAGACAAAAACCAATTGAATCAAAAAAATACATTGGTTGATCCAAATAAATGTCTGAACGCGGAGTGCCACCGATTTATGAGATGGTTACAATACTTTAAAATATTGGAAAATGTGATTGATTTAAATAACATATTATTTTATTTGAGAATCTCTTCTGTTCTCTGAATATCTACATTATCCTTCGAATAAAATTATATTCTATTGAAATCATTCTATATACAGTCCGTAGATGTATGGATGTAATAATTAAGCGGTTGCTACAACATTTTTATTTCGTACAAAAATATAATCAATAGAATGAATTATTTCTGTACTACATCGAAACGAATATGCCATGACGCGTAACATTTTCGTACTCCGTACAATATCAAAAGTGCAATATCATGCAACTAGTATGAGATAGAGACAAGTGTATATCATAATTGAAATATCAACAATATGGATCCGAAATAATGGTATTTTTTTGCCACAAAGTACAGGTGTCATCTCTAGCAACGCATTCAATGTCTGGCCGATAAAAATCTAATATTCGATTAAATAAATGTTCATTGGAATCAAAAGAATATATTTGTGAATTCGAGAAGCCATGTTTTTAATATGATTCTATGTGCACTTGCAAACATTTCTTGATTGTTGGTTCAAATAAATGTAGACTCACGAGAATGGCTGAAAATATTTGAAAAATCGCATGCAGTTATTTGGAATAGGATAGAATTGTCACAATAAAGTGTTTGATCGAATTGGTTTTTTTTTTTAATTGAAAGTTTTTCAATTTGTTTTAAATCTTAAATAAAAAGTGAGCATTAGAATAAGCATCCACGATAATAGTGGAGAGAATATCAGATATCCAATGAAATATCCATGGAGAGAATATCAGGTATTCAACTGATAAGAACAGATACTACACTTTGATCTTAGCCATAGACCAAGAAGCGATACTCTTTAGAGTTTCTCCGGCGTTTAAGGGGTTACCCCCACTGGCGATTTTGAAAAAATCGATTTTTTTATTGCATTTTTTTGAAGTATAAGTATCTGAGAATATGACTGAGATATGAGCGTTGAAAGAGAAGAATCCGCGTTGAAAGAGAAACTTTAAACGCGTTTTTCTCAAAATGGCATTTCTGAAGTCGGTGACCAAGATTACTCGAACACTAATGAACCGATCTTCTTGAAATTTTGCAGGCTTATTTAATACATAAAAATGTAGTCTTTAATCGTTCGATTTTTTTTTCGAAAAAAAAATGGCCGTTTTATAGCCAAAAAACGGCCGTTTTTTTTCGTTAAAATCGAACCATTAACTTTGACTGTCCGCCATTTTGTGAAAAATGATTATTTATTAAAATCCTTCGATTAAAGACTAGTTTATACTTATATTTGACTAAATCCATGCGCATTTTTTTTTCAGATGATCCACTTCGCCGCAATGTTGGTCACCGCAAACCGTGTATATAAAAACATTATTTCATTGACCGCTATTTGCCACTAAACAATGTAATATTTTTCAATAAAAAAATTACTGAAAGTTCTTCAAGATGTGTTCTTTAAGATGGTATATTGATCGATTAAAAAAGTTTTGTAGTTTTCTTTAAAAAAATTCATGAAAAAGGCCTTTTTTTGCGCTACAAGTGGGGGTAACGCCTTAAGTAGATTTTCAGTTAGCGCTAAGCTTACGGGAAGCAAGCGCGCGTGCGGCTTCTATCGGTTACTCTGAGAACTACGGGTTTCTTCACACCCATAATTCCGGTCGCGCTCGGCCATGATTTGGTTGAATTTTTTCAACCAAATACGCAAGAAACACATTTTATTTTCGCATAATTTTTTAACCATTTCAGACACTTGCTTAATATTTATCAATCAAAATAAAATATGAATATTTCAACGAATAATGCATTTGAAAAGCAATACAGGATATGGTGAAAAAATAAAATAACATTTACTCAATAGAAATTGTATCTGAACCAAACGACCGAAATTCAATTTTTCTTGTGTACTCGAATCAACAATGTTCATGTTATGAATTGAAACGCTTTTTTTGTTCATTGCAGAAAATGCAGTTAAAACTATATAAATTGTTCGCGATGATGTTTTAAATAGTTTCAATTACATATTGTTCTCGGCTAACAATACATCTTTTGAATGATTTTTTAAAAATTTTATCATGTTATTAAATACAATAGCGTTTTGTTTGGACTAATAAATCCGGTTATTTACACCAACAAGAGTATTTTTTTTAAACCGGGACGAAAAAAGTCATCATTTGTAGAAGTTGCATGCAAAAAACCACAAGCAGATGACATTTAAGCAGATGATTTTACGAAAACCGTGGGACTTTAACTAAACTGAAATTCCAGCATAAAGTAGGACATGATCTGACCTATCGGCAGTGACAGGATTATCCATTCATAACAGGACCCCCTGTATATATAAATTTGTATCGATAAACGAGAAGCAAAAAGGCGTATCCAACGTAACTCAGCATGTAAAACATCGAGCAATTACGCCTCTTTTATCGTCTGCAGTAGATGTATGTGACCGTTTCATGCTACCTTGAGTAGTGCAAATCTTTAGTAACTTGCACACGTAGATACACATTTTTCGGTTCGTCGGAGCCCTCTTACACGGTACTAGGGTCAATATCCTTCGGGAATCCTGCTCGGCGAGGACGATCGAGAACGTGTGCATGTGCGCTCGCGCCGGTGTATGCAACGGGGTCTCACGTCTACGGTCAGGACGAGACTCTTTCTCGCACACTTTATCGGGAGATATATAACTGTTCGTGACAGAAGGGAGCAAGGGGGTAATGGGGAACAGCAGGTAATGGCAAACACCAATTTCTCACCCAATACACACAGTCGATATCGAGAAACAATTTTTCAAATTCGCCTACCCTCTGCTATACGCTTTCTCGCAGATATCACAATTCATATCTCGACCCTCTTGTCGAGTTTCGGGAAAAAAAACTTTTCCGTTCAATGAAACGATAACTTACGAACGATCGAGGCATATGAGAGCCCAGTTAGAATAAACTTTATCGAACATCCTTAAAAAACGGACACTTCCATCTCTCGACATTTTTTATTGTTCCCCCCAGCGGATTCTAAAAGATAAGCTAAAAAAGTGATAGCTTTCTTGCATTGCTATTAAGGGGCCAGTCCAGTTTGAAAGTTAAAAAAAATCGAAAGCAAGACTTGAAGGAATCGACGATGGTGAGCAATCAGAAGGGATTTTCTACGGTGCAGGAATTGTCGATTGAGTTCAGGTAAGAGTTTTTCATAGTATAAACTTCAAACGCGTTTTTATCGAAACAACGTTTTCAAAATCTAGCTCCATCGTATCTCTAAAACTAATAAACCGATTCTCTTGAAATTTGAACCACCTATTGTAAACATGATTCGCAACAAGATGACTCCCGATGGTTTTAAAATTTTGATTTTTACTCTTTTATTTTTGCGAAAAACTGCGAAAAAACGCGTTTTTTTGTACTTTTTTTCGTTTTTCATCTGCCATTTTTTTATTTTTTGATAAAACTTTATATCCGAGGTTCATTTTGGAGCTGGTGTCATACTGAATCTGATGGACTTGGATTTTTTTGTTTCAGACAAGCCGTTGCCGAGTTGTGATGGAGCTACCTAGCCCACATATTTTTGAGGCGTTACGTTAAACTATAGTTTTTGTACTTAAAATTGAATTAAAATGAATTAAATTTAAAAAAAATGTATTTGAAGACTTTATTTATCAAACCTAACAACTTTTATATTCATATCTTTTATAAAATCCTCAAAAAAAAAATCGCGAAAATGGCCTTTTTTCGTGGCTCCAAAGTGGACTGGCCCCTTAAATTCTTTTCTTTGCTTTCATGTGACCATAGAATGAAATTTCGTCATCTCGTGCAGTGATCCACCTTTTGAACAATTCTGGGTGGGGGTTAAAATGTCGAATGACCAAATATAGAACTACAAAGATTTCGAAACGACAGAATGATGAACTCTCAAAATAACGAAGGTTAAATTATTCGAAATTTCATCCGTTGACCGATGACGAAATCGAATAACTGTTACACCAAAGGATTATTTATTCGAGAGCTCATTTATTTGAGAACATATATTCAGATAGTCTGCAGTTTGAGTCCTACAAATACAGATTCGAACAATCTAAAACATTCATATCTCCGAAATAGACAAAAGTGAGTATCTTATATTCGTAATACCGTCTATAGCAAAAAGCCATATATCGAGACTACAAACTTTGAATGTGTAGATCTTAGAAACGCGAATGATCGATGTTTCGAAATGGCGAATACCTAAATGGCGAACATGGCATGGCTGCCTGACCCGACTGACCACTAACGCCATCTGCCATCTTCATTCTGAAGCGCAAATAGTATTGCTCGATCCCAAGTTTTCGCTATCCGGACCCTTCGCCATTTTGGCCCATCGCTATTTTAACTGATCGACTTTTTGGTCCTCAGCTTTAATGAATTCGAAATTGTAAACTGTCGTAATGTTTACAATTCGACGATTTGACGTCTCGAATTGTTTGGTGTATGTGTACAGGCGAATCGATATTATATCTCTCATTATTTTGTTAAATCTGATATTTGTTTTCGCTATAAATCAACTTCGAGATTTTTGTATTCACAATTTCGATTAACTATTTTACAGACTATCATGAGATTGATCTATCTATATTGGAACGGTCGTCATTTCTGAATGCGAAAATGCGGTCCTTCTGAATATTGATCATTCGAATTTCCGATCCCCACCCACAATTCTCTATCGTTTCTTCATCTCTCCGTCGCTGATCGCGCGTTACTCAATATGCTTGAGGTAGACGCGACGAAAAACGACCTAGTATTCCCCGAGGGCTCCAGTCTCTTGGACTCGAGAAATTGGCGGAATTTCGACAATTCCTGGATTCTGGGGTCGGATGAATTTATGGAGACAGGAGGCTCGCGTTTTTCGGGCGGACCTAATATACAGGATTGTACCTATGGCCATGCAGTTGGTACGGTGTACCATGGAAAGCATATAAATATGTCTTACTATAATATAAGATTGTAGTGTCCGTCTGTGTTTTCGTTTTGTTAGGCCGCAGTTGACCTGGAAAGTTTACAATACGATGCTGATACGCTATCCATCGTTTTTGGATTTTTTTCTGTCAGAATTAAGTCGGCGTAAAAACGGCTGAAGTTTGCTCCTGAATCTTTGGTTCAAAATTTCCCTGTACATTATTTTATTCAAATCCGTTCCGTGGAATCTAAAAAAACGCGATTTTTCTTTGAGGAGGATGGTGGCGCGCGATACTTCGCATTTGTAACAGATTTTCTAGTAAATACTTGATGTAACACAGTTTCATTAGCTTTCATTATTATCTGGATCAATTTTTTATGTTTTTTTTTCTAGCGATGTGATTATGGATATGTATCCAACCATCCATAAAACGTGTTTTTTTGTTTCATATAGAGAATGCGTTTTTAAAAATAATATTGGTATATAGAAAAACTCGGGGCATGACGAATATGCGGGGTACGATGAATCATGAGCCTAGGTACTAAACAGTGTGTGCGAGCACAGTTCTCCCGTTGGGGTTTGAAGGGGTGGCTAGGAGGTGAACGAGTGTAAACGATCCATCTTTTGGTAAATTTTACCATCGTTTCCGTTCATTTGAGTTGATCATATTGATTAGAGACAGGTAAGGATAGACAATGAAAGTACTGACTATTAATATAATAATAACGGTTTGTCAGACGTTTTCAAGGTTATTGCGTGATTTTTTGTTGATTCGTTAACCGTCTAATAGCGCAAGATGAATACAAGCTATCGCAAAGCCGCAATATTTTACAACGTACCACTATCTACGTTGGAAAGGGTGAAATAAGCTCGTAGAGCATTTGGTTCCTCTTCCACCAGTCTTTCTACCAGGAGATGAAGAAGAACTAACAAATCATTTTAAAAATATGGGAGCAAGATTATTCGGACTAAATACTACAAAACTTAAACGTTTGGTTTATCAAATTGCTGACATTGAGAATGAAACCATTTTTATCTCCCAGCACTGCTTCATCTTGCCCCGCATATGGGGTAAGATGGGGAAATAAAGGCTTCATTTTAAAATCAGTCTTTCTGATTGTCAGCATACAATATATATTTAAAAATATATATTGTTTGCTAACAATCAGCAATACTCATTTTTTATTCTAAAATTGAAAGATTAATAAATGTAGCTTAGTTTAAAAGAATAATCAAAGTTGACTGATTCATATGTATTGTTTTATTTGAACATGATTTGAGCGTTATCATCTTACCCCGAGTCCCCTAATTGGTATATTTCCCGTAATAGGATACGACTCAAATTTATTCCCGATATGCCCAGAACCAGATATTTGACTGCACGCGACGAAGCCGCGAACGAAAGCTAGTATATATGTGTACGTGTGTGTAGGGATACCAAAATTTGAGATCATGGAAGAGGGAATATTTCGCAAACGTTGATGATCCGATTGCTCATCCTGCGGTATTCCTGGTGGATTCGATATCAACACCATCTCGCTTAACGTTGCTAAGAGCTCATGTTGCTTACGTCGAGGCGTGACGTTTACTGTGCGCCGTGAATTCGTATCTACGGATCTATTGTTTAACGTTAATTTAACCCATCAACCCCGAGTTCGTGATGAGACGGCTCGACATTTTTTTTTGAACAATAAAAAAAGACTGCACAGAACTCTCTAAAGACTTTATTCTGTTTAAGGCATCACCCCCACTTGTAGCGCAAAAAAGGCCTTTTTCATTAATTTTTTTAACGAAAACTACAAAACTTTTTTAATCGATCAATATACCATCTTAAAGAACACATCTTGAAGGACTTTCAGTAATTTTTTTATTGAAAAATATTACATTGTTTAGTGGCAAATGGTCGTCAATGAAATTATGTTTTTATATACACGGTTTGCGGTGACCAACATTGCGGCGAAGTGGATCATCTGAAAAAAAATGCGCATGGATTTAGTCAAATATAAGTATAAACTAGTCTTTAATCGGAGGATTTTAAAAAATATTCATTTTTCACAAAATGGCGGAGAGTCAAATTTAATGGTTCGATTTTAACGAAAAAAAACGGCCGTTTTTTGGCTATAAAACGGCTATTTTTCTTCGTTAAAATCGAACCATTAAATTTGACTCTCCGCCAATAAGGCAGCCTGAAAGGGCCCTACTAGGAAATGTAACGTTGTGTCACATATGGGCCTGATCTGGTTGCCTGATCAGGCCCCTATCAGGTTGCCTGATCAGAAAGAAATGCATATAATATTTCAAAAAAGCAAAATTGAATGAACCACTTAATTTAGAGTTCCACTACAATTGATTTTGTATCATAATTCGTCATTTCCTGGCCTGCTGTAACGTTTTTGTTCGAAGAAAATATTTGGCCTATATGGGAATCGAACCTCGTACCTTCCTACCCATAGCTAGGCACGCTGCCCCTATGCTACCGAGTGCTTGTAACATCTTGGTCCCAGATATGGCATAACAGACCAAATGAATTCCTATAATTATTTGTTGTATCACATAAAGTATATCAATTAGTTAATATCATTGTGACAATTAAAGAGGTTTATCGAATAACATGCTATAGATTTTTGAAACTTAACCTTATATATATATATATATATATATATATATAATATTATATATATAATAAAAATAATTTAAATAAATATATATATATATATATATATATATATATATATATATAGTTGCTCTCTCTCTCTCTCTCTCTCTCTCTTCGCCTTACAAAGCTGCCGAAATCTTCTAACACGTATCCGAGTTGCATAACGTTTTTTGTCGTGACAGTCTATAGCACCTTTTTTTAAATAGAATTCAGGAATGCATCGAAACTCCGAAACTACGATGCTGTAAAATCGAAGTTTCCATGTGAAAAATGAGAGGTTATGTGCATCTAGCGACTGCTGAGGCAGGCATCGGGCAAGCCTATTTATGGCCTCATCAGGGAAAGCCATAGTAGGGCCTATCAGGGCAAGCCTTGGTACGGCCCTATCGGGGAAAGCCTTAGTAGGGCCACATTAGGGATAGCCTTAGTAAGGCCCTATCATGGAAAGCCTTAGTAGGGCCTATCAGGGCAAGCCTTGGTAGGGCCCTATCGGGGAAAGCCTTAGTAGGATCTTATCAGGGACGGCCTTAGTAGGGCCATTTTAGTATAGCCTGATGTAGGGCCTAAATACTTCTGGCCCGATCGGGGCCGGATCAGGATGTCCGTAATAGGTGTTACCCCTATCACACCCCGATCGGGGCCTGATCCTGGTCAGGCTAACCCTAAGAAATTTCTACTCGGGTCTCTGGCAATGTCTAGAAGTAGTTTAAGGGGTAAGGTCGCAGTAGAATTTTCAATAAATCGATTTTTTTTCCCGCTAAAACGGCGCTTTGTCATCATAAGAATAAGTTATTATTCGATTTATAGCAAGACATTTTTTTTCACCGACTTTGAGCGTATAACGTAAGCTCACCTCTGGCACGGCCATAGAGTACCTAAAACTTTAAACGCGTTTTTCTCGAAACAGCTTTTTTCCAATTGGCGTGACAAATAACTTCAACAATTTTCACTCGATTTACTTCAAATTAAAAAGTTATGTTCCTAATTGCATTTCGCAGATAAGTACGTACGGAATTTCTGATTAATCGAAAACTTTTTATTTTATGAGCAGTTTTATACGACATTTTTCACTGAAAATTCATTCAAATACCTACAACTCAATTCAAATACCTACAACTTTTGAAAAAAAAAAACAATATTTTTCAAATTCCGTATGTAATTCTCTAGGTATTCTAATGTAGCTTGACGAGAATTTTTGTTTTTTGTTCTAGGTAAAAAATTGTGAATCACTTTTTCATGAGGAAAAAATTGTTGAATTCGCACATGATTTTATACCCGTTGCTGTGGCCTAACGCATTAAGACAATCTTGGTTCCCAAATGGAATTGTAATTCGGGTGTGTTGGTCTCAGGCTGTGTACTGCTTGGAGAAATCTTTTAAGGGGTCTTCTAACTTTAGACGCTAAAAAGAGGCTATTTTCATGAGTTTTTTGATACGTTTATATTATAGATACTAATATAAAAGTTATTACACTTCATAAATACACTTTCGAAATACATTTAAAAAAATATTTTTATGTATTTATGTAACATAAACAAACTTTAAAGGCGTTTTGTCGAAACAACGTTTTTTGACGGCTTGTTGTTAAAATCTTCGAAACTAATGAACCGATCCTTATGAAATTTTAACCACATATTCTTTACAACTATAGCTGTAGGGCATATCAAGGATTTTTAAAAAATTTTATATTCACCATTTTTTTTTGCAAAAAATGGTGAAAAAACACGTTTTTTTTCGAAAAATGTCCACCTTTTTGTTATTTTTGCATATATCAAAAATCGTATGATATGGGCTATAGCCATTGACACACTGAGTCTAAAACCGTTTGATCTTTTTGTTTCGGATGATCCATCTCCGAGATTTCATTAACAGCGCAGAACTACAATTTTTTAGGGAATTTTTTTAACTACCATTTTCGTCTATATATAGTGACGTGATAATAATCTTTTAAAAAAAATGTACTTCGAAAGTGTGTTTATTAAGTGTAACAACTTTTATATCAATATCTATAATTTAAACCTATCAAAAAATAGCTTTTTTTTAGTCTAAAGTGAGAAGACCCCTTAAGATAGCAATCCGATTTGACTTGAGTTGTCTCACCGGCCGCCATTTCAAATTGACCGGCTAAATTTTGGACTTCCGGATACGAGTACGGCTGATGGCATGCGGCGTTGCCAAATCTTCGGAATCTCTCCAATCATAGCAGACGCGGCTAGCAAATGCGAAAATTAGTCAATTTCATCAATCGATAATATATGCTCGAAATGTCTCGTAACTTATAATGTTTATGGAACATACGTGGGCGCGACAGTTTGCTTGTTATTTATTGCTTTCCCATAGCTCCGCGTCTGTTCGCGAACTATTATTATTTCTGTCTTAAGGGGAGGTAAACACCTAGGAGCCGGAAGAAGGTCATTTTCGTGAATTTTTTCAAGGGAAACTATTAAAAATTTCGGATTGGGGTTTCGGTTATCTAAAAGTATATACATTCAAAAATATGTTTAATTTTCTTTATTTAAAAATATCAAAAATATACAAGGATATTGTATGATCTTGGAGCGTCGTAAAAAAATCTGCGTATACGGTACCCACTGGCGTTTCTTAAAAAATCATCTGAAAAAAATTATTAAATTAGATACTATAATCTAGTACTTGTCATAGCCGATTTTGAATATATCGATTTATGACAAAATGGCGGACGTTTGAACATAAATAGTGATTTTTGGGCCAAAAATTAGTTATTATTTTGCCCATAAAACAAAAACTATGTAACGAAAAAAAAATCCCATGACAAGTACTAGATAATGGTGTATAGAATAACCACAAAAAACCTCAAGGCAATCGGTTCATTGGTTTTCGAGAAATTTTGGGTACCGATTTGAAAAACGTGGTTTTGAGAAAAACGCGTTTGAAAATTTGGGAATGAATAAATCATGAAATTTGTCAACTTAAATGGAATCATCGATACCAGGCCCATAGTGTAGGTCTTCTACGGTCGACGGAATGTTCATAGCTCCTAAATCCTCGACCTCGACCATCTAGGTGTATATCTCTCCTTAAAGTTCGGTCCGCACGGATATTGTGTGGGTTAAATACATGAATTTCGTGAATTTTTAGTATTGTATTTAGCCGGTAAGGCATCCGGAGTTTTCGCGGACGTCATTCTGTTCGTCTATACTGCAGCATACAAAATAATCCATTTTTTTCTAATGAGGAGGTTTGTGCACCTACTACCTTAACTGCGAAACAGGGCGAAACTAACTTTCTGAGAAATTGCGCAATCTCTCGAATTCCACATGTTTTTGTAGTACTTAAGGGGCTACACCTATCTGGACGTCCGTAAAAAATGGCCAAACTACGATTTTTTTATTTCTGGGTCGCTGTTGGTGAAAAAGAAACGAATTTTTTGAACAGAAAGGTACGTATATTGATGGCCTTCGAAAAAATCACCAAAAAATACAGAACAACAACAAAGACATCGCCGCCGGCGGATGATAAAATATTTTTCACAACGTTTGGCGGTGGACACTGTCTAGCTTAAACGGCTCATCCGAAATCTAAAACCCAAACGGTTTATTCAAGTTAACAATAAGTACGAGTCGTTGACGATGGTCGGTTTTTTAAATATTTTTTTTTCAACCACGTGTTTAATGTTTTTAACAACGAATTCAAATTCGAGCATCCAAAATCTATTAAAATGTCGTCATTTTTATGTAACTATTAAAAAATGAAGAACCATTTTGAAAAAGTGAGATTGTCAACTACTTTTAAATGTTTCTCATCGTATCTCCTGTAAATTTGCGAACAATTCATCGAGTGGTTCTCGAGATATCATGTCCACCGACATTGAAAACAGTGTTTCGAAAAAAAAACGCGTTTCATGTTTGAAGTAGAGTGCTGCTACCGCCCGCCAGGCCGACTGTTAGAAGTTCATTCAAATTTATAAATATTTTGATGGTTTTCGGTGGTATTGACCCGTGAAAAAGAGGCGGGAAATAGAATTGATATTTCTCAAATGTGATTGAATATTATTGTCGTCAACTCGTACAGCTTGAAAAAGTTTTGTTTCAAATCTTCGACGTCATAATTTTTACACAGATTACAACTATTAAAAAATAGCTGCATTTTGTGAAAACGATAATTATATGAAGATTTAAACAAATGAATTTTAAAGTTGCGAGGGTTAGTTCTGATAATCTTCTACTGGATTTGAGAAATATTACTATGTTGTTGGATCATTCAAGTTTGAACGCAAGCGGTGAATCAAATAGGTAAAAAAATATCCAGCGCTACCACTTAGATTTGAGCTAGCTGCTTTAAATTTGGCATGAATTTTTCGTGTTCTTAATAATGTTGTTTCAAGGGTTAAAACGTGATCTTTTTTTGTCATGGTCTAATATATATATATATATATATTATTGTGTATCATCATACACACACTCATATATATATATATATATATATATATATATATATATATATATATATATATATATATATGAGTGTGTGTGTGTGTGTGTGTGTGTGTGTGTGTGTGTGGATGAGTGTGTGTATGATGATACACAATATTCTACGATCTCTTCAAAAGTCGAGGGATAGGTAAGGCGAATGAGAAATTTCGATCGTATTTTTATCGCGCGCGCTAATCATTAACGGACCACATTCTCTCTCTCCCTTCCTTCCTCTTCAATTCGAGGTTCTCGCGCTCTTTGCCTTTATAATCGCGCGCAGCCGATCCTGAGAGGCCGCGCGAGAGCTTCGGGGGCCGCAGGAAGACGTTTATTCTTTTTTCTTCCCCGGCCCTCCCAAATTATCCGGCTTATGCATTTTGGGCGCGGAATTTTTAACGAAACACGTGGAAATGAGGAGAGTTCCGAGAAAATCAAAATTGTTTGAGATCCCAAAATAAATGTCGTGAAGATATCATTAACATACTCCCGATGTTCGAATCTGCGCGAGATAAAAAAATTCCACGTTTTCGGGGTTGAGTAAAATACGGATGAGTCATAAAAACAAAGGATGCAAAATATTTTTTGTGATCCAACCGTTTGGATTTCGAAGTAAATCGAATTTGATTTTTAAGAAAAACTCATGCAGGCCGTGGTGCACATTTACACACACACACTTAATTTACCCAGGAGAAAAATATATGATAGAAAATTTTATTGATTTTTTTAGTTTCCTTCAAGAATTACGAGCCTATCTGTAGATAAGCCGGATCGTGTCCTGCTATATGCTGACATTTCAGTTTAGTAAAAGTCCCACGGTTTTCGAGATAAAAATCATCTGCTTTTTTCGCATGCTATTTCTGCAAAAGATAACTTTTTTTGACCCGGTTTTTCGAAAAATACTCTTGGTTATTTGTTTTATCTAGAAAAGTCTTCTTTTTAACCTCAAACGTTAAGGAAACTTTATGAAATAAGATCTCATTCAGATTTTTCATACAAACTAATTCGAACATCTGACTGATAGCGTGCAGTGTAAAAAAAATGTACTACGCATATCGTGCCAATTACTGTAACAAGTTGCTTGGTTATTTTCGATTCATATCAATTGTAGAAATGGCATGCAAAAAACCATAGCAGATGTCTTTTTTTCCAAAAAAATAACAAACCCAAAATTTCGAAAACCGTGGGACTATTACTAAGCTGGAATTCCAGCATATAGTAGGACATGATCTGACCTATCGACAGTTGCAGGATTATCCATTCATAACAGGACACCTTGTATATATATATATATATATATATATATATATATATATATATATATATATATATATATATATATATATATATATATATATATATATATATATATATATGTATATACTTATTTTTATTGTGACGAATGTTTTTTAAACAATGTTTATAAATACTGAAATATAAATCGATTCAAAAAGAAGAGAACAGGCTTTTAGATCTGGCGGTGTAGAAATAGATAGTAAAATGACAACAAAATAGACATTTCGACGGAATGGACGAGGGAAGTGGGGTCAGTAAGGGCCGAAAGCAATCCATACGCTGAAACAACAAAATAGAACTCAAAATTGGAGAGATTCGATTATCAAAATTGTTGATTAATCTGAATAGATATAACTCTAAAAAAAAAGAATCTTCAACAAGAGAATACGTCATGTTTCGATCGAGTTCACTTTTAACGACCCACCGCACACATCACTCAAATATACAAATAAGCGTTTTTGTTTATCGGGTATTCTTGATCGACGAAAATCCCTATCGCTTCTCCACTGGCCTCGTCCGGGCTCTGAGGCCATTAATAACCGAAATTGTCCGAAAAATTTAATCCGCAGGACGTTGATGTATCGGAAAACTTCGTACGTTGCTAGACAGCCAAGGTCCCCGTTTTTTATAATATCCCCCAAGTTTGGCGCGTCTACCTGCGGCGTGTTGGGTTCGGATGACCTCGAAACGGGGAACCCGTCGTTAACCTTCGCAGAATCCTCATACTTACGTAAATATGACAAACCAAAGGGCGTAAGGGACGTTACTGTGCCTATTGAATCGCGATCTTTTGACGCCCGCGGCCCATTTGTGTATAAAGGTTTCGTCTACACACCTACAACACCACAAGATATGAAGATAGATGTAATCTTGAGATTGAAAAAACAACCAATGAGATTGCCCGGAGGTCTATACGCTGAGGAAAATATAAATAGAGATAGAGAGGGGGTGTCAAAGATAACCAGTGCGAGAATCTTATGTGATATTGTATCACAGAAACGCATATGGAAAGACGCACGTATTACGTTCACCCACGAAGGTACATTCATCCACATATTTCTCTAACTGTGGGACCATATCATCTTTATCGGTATACATTGGGATCCGCTTTTTCGCCTTGTGCTACCACTCTGTATGCATTGTGTTCTTCTCACGAAGATAAGTGCATCCGGCCACGTCTAAGGAAAAAAAAACACGTTTCCGTATGAAATCAGTCGATGTTCGCATCTTTGATACTTCTCCCGTGTCCGCCGCTTATCTCTTTCCTCCTTTGTAAACAATTCCATCAATCGATACTGTGTTCAATGATTCTTACTAATCTACCAGGAAATGAGTCGATCTTGCTCGGTGCAATTCTGTACCGTATTGCCATTTGATGCAATCAGCGATAAGCATCAATGAATATGCTCTTTTTCCATTCCATTCATTCATACCATTCTTTTTTCAATTTTTGTTTCTGTGAGGATGAACTGGAAAACATTTGGAATCGGCGTGGGGTCTAGCCGTCGGGGGTGGAGTACGAAGGGAGCCCCGTACGCTTATGCATGGCGCCGATTGACTATTACCAACTGTTAGCCATAAAATAATTGTCATATTAAGGCGGGTGCCTGAATTAGAAGGTCCAAAAAATCGTTTTTTTTTTGCTTAAATCGATAGATAAACTATCCGAGAATATACTTACAAAGTTACAGAGGCCAATTGTAAATATTTTCGGAGATACAAGACCAAAAGCAGAGAAGCGATTGATATTTGATGTTGATATTTACTCCTATCGAAAACTATGAAGTGCGTTTTCTCCAGTTTTCATTTCCACGAAATTTCCAAATTGGCGGGCGTGGTAGCAAAAAAACTAAACGACCTGTTGAATCAAACCAAAGTTTATGTTCTTCGGTATGAAAATCTCGTCGAAGTGAATTCAAAAAGTCGTTGAATAGCACGTTAAAGTGTCTTTTAAGGGGCTCTACGAGTGTGAACGCTGAAAATTTGGGTTATTTTCGGGAATTTTTTGGAAGAAAAGTACTCAATTAAATGTTTCGGAAAATTAAGAATATGTTTGGCTATATTTAACCTATATTACATAATTTTTTCATAGAAAAATGTTGAGATCCAAGCGACTTATGCGCTGCCTTCGGAGGCGCCAAAAAAAAGTTCCTCCACTGCTGACGTGATTCTGGCCGATTGAGTAGCTGAAACCGAAAAAGGAAAAAATGTCGTGGAACTGGAAGGTATTTCCTGTACATTGACGTAGGATTTTCGAAAAATATCAAAATCGAACAAAATAGCGTAGTTATGAAAAAAAAGTTTATTTTCTTGCCTATAAAATGGTCGTTTTTTAAAATGCCAAATCATGAATTATCATCCAATCAAAAATATTCTACGTCATTCTAGAGTAAATATATTCAAGAGTACTCAGTTCAAATTTCAAGTCAATCGGAAAATTGCTCTTTGAGTTACAATGTCAGCAAATTTGAAAAATCTCATTGCGAGAAAAACGCGTTTGAAGATTTAACTATCGATTTTTGCAAGATAAAATGATATATACCATAAAACCGATAATTACAGGATATTCTTGAAAGTATAAACTGTCGAAAAAGGCAACAAAAAAATCGATTTTTTTTGCCTTTTTCGACTGTTTATGCTTTATACTTTACGTTTATACTTAGCAGTTTTTACGGTAAATATCATTTTATCTTGCAAAAATCTATAGTTAAATCTTTAAAGGCGTTTTTCTCGAAATGAGATTTTTCTAATTTTCTGACATTGTAACTCAAAGAGCAATTATCCGATTGACTTGAAATTTGAACTAAGTACTCTTGAATATATTTACTCTACAATGGCGTAGGATATTTTTGATCGGATGAAAATTCACGATTTGGCATTGAAAAAAATAACCATTTTATAGGCAATAAAGCAGACTTTTTTTTCATAACAACGCCATTTTGTTAGATTTTGATATTTTTCGAAAATCCTACGTCCTTGTACAGGAAACACCTTCCAGTTTAACGACAATTTTTCCTTTCTCGGTTTCAGCTACTCAATCGGCCGGAATCATGTCAGCAGTGGAGGAACTTTTTTTTTTGGCGCCTCCGAAGGCAGCTCATAAGTCGCTTGGATTTCAATATTTTTCTATGAAAAAATTAAGTAATATAGGTCAAATATAGCCAAATATATTCTTAATTTTCCGGAACATTTAATTGAGTACTTTTCTTCCAAAAAATCCCGAAAATCACCCAAATTTGAAGCGTTCACACTGGTATAGCCCCGTAAATATATTTTTTTCAAACCTGAGAAAAGTTATAATTTCACGATGTTTTCAACTTTTTCTTAATTCACCTAGAACAAAATGTATGACAGCTGAACATTTTATTGGTTTTTTTGATTCAGTCAAGAATTACGAGCTGCATCTTTTCCGCCGATTGGGGACTGCAGTGGCAAGACGCACATGGAGTAGGCTGATAAGTCTGCAGTAATTTATTATTTCACGTTGAAACATTTTTTTTAATACATTTCGAATATACATGAAAACATACCTCAATGTTTACAAGGCTCACTTGTTTTTTTCCCGTCTAAAAATGTTTCCGAAGAAAACGCTTTTTTGGACCTTCTAATTTAGGCTCCCGCCTCAAGGGACACCACTGTAAAATTTTCGAAAAATCGTTTTTCTAAAGACTGAAAAAAATCCTTCCAACCTTGAAAAACATGATGCATATTCGTTTATAACTGAACAACAGTTTTAAAGTGGTTTTCGGTAGACGCAGTTCTCGCCTCTTGTAAGCCTTTATTATTATCTTTGGGCGAAAATGTTACCGACGAAAAATAGTTTTATTTTCTTCCAATCAGTGGCATTAGATTGCGGAAAAAAATGTCATCAGCTGTAGCGTCTATCATTCAACTTAAACTTCAAACAAGTTTTTCTCAAAACCATGTTTTTGAAATCGGCGCGCAGCAGAACTCGAACAATTTTCGTCCAGTCGACTTGAAATTTTAACTCTAGCTTCTTAGATTCCTTCAACAGTCAAGTGGAGCGTTTTTTTTCGATTAATTGAAAATTGTAAAAAATATATCACTTTTTACATGAAAATTATGATCGAAAAACCAAACTTTTTTCCAAACTCGTTTCTATATTTTATTCTCATTATTTTTTAATTTCTCCCCGTACTTGACTGCTGAAACTAATATAATTAACGAAAATATTTCACTCCCAGTTCGCGGATTAAATTTACGACAGTTCTACTGCGTGCCGCGGAGAGGGTTGTCAACAATAAATATCGGGCCGAGTTAAAAAAAAAATCGCTGGAAAGAAAATGTGTGTACTAAAGCTGTCTATAACCTGGAAGAAATGTAAAACTAAAATAATTTTCCGATATTCTAAAAAAAATGTATGTATGAAAAAAAAAATCGGCTTTATTTTGTCTTCGCCTAGAAGTTTCTGGAAAATGATAATTTCTGAACATAGTTATCAAATCAATATTAAGTAATGATCACTAATGAAGAGAATAAGAACAAATAATATTCGTTGTTAAGGGGGGATTGTCTTTTTTTTTCGCAAAATTTACCGCTTTTTGGGAATTTTTTTGTGAAGAAAGTATACAACGGAAAACTTGTGAAACTTGGCATATAGTTTTATTGATCTGTTTACTACATACAAAAAAAAATTTAAACAATTTCGTCAAAAAATCCGCCTCCCACCCCCCTCGACGCGCGATGGTCCTTTTTTGATGGTGTGCACGATTACAGCCTTCACGTTGATCCTGCAACAAAAACCCAAAAAGCATTTTACTTTAGACACATATAGCTATCGTTCGATGAAGGGGAAAAAAAAATTGACGATTTGGTGACGTTTTGAACTTGAAGTATCGATTTTTCGAAAAAAATTGATCGATTTTTTGTTATAAATAAAAAACTATTAAACGTATTGCTTTTTTGCTTCATCAAACGATAAAAGGATGTCAGCTGAGCATTCTGTCCAAATTTGAAGGCAATCGGTTGAATAGTTTTTGAGAAATCGTGCACACCATCAAAAAAGGACCATCGCGCGTCGAGGGGGGTGGGAGGCGGATTTTTTTATGAAATTGTTTAAATTTTTTTTGTATGTAGTAAACAGATCAATAAAACTGTATGCCAAGTTTCACACGTTTTCCGTTGTATACTTTCTTCACAAAAAAATTCCCAAAAAGCGGTAAATTTTCCGAAAAAAAAGACAATCCCCCCTTAATTATCCTGACCGAGTAGCTTGAGGTTCCTGGGCATAATTACCGAATACGGAGAAAATAGAGAGCATTTGTGCCATGAACGACGTTGCCATGATTGCACAGCCTAATATCTTGTGTGCTTGATTTTCGCACAAATTCGCTATTGAAAATATTAATAATTCTATAACGGTACTGTGAATGCTCATTTTCACGGTACCAAGGATTAGTCCGATAATTAGTCGAACCGTATCTATTTTTCAGCTCCGTGGAAGCATTTTCTCAGCAGATATTAATAATGTACTGAAAATCCGGAATTTTCCTTAAGGGGAGAAATCCCTTTGGACGCCCGAAAATGGGTCATTTTTCATGAATTTTTGCGGCCGCGTTGAAACTCCGATCTTTGAATGCTCCGACGGTTTAAAATTCCGAATTTCAATGTTCCGAAATTCAAGACAGGGCCGGTTGAAATTTCGAACTTTGAAAGGTCAGAACGTTCAAAACTCCGAAAGAATAATACCCCGAAAGAATTTTACACGAAAGACCAAAATTCCGAAAATCTTAACACCGTAAAAATAATTCGGCTATGGAAGTTTTAAAAGTTTCAAAATTTTTAATAAATCGACGCATTATTTCAAGAATTTTTTTGTTATTAAGAAGTCATTTTGCGTCAATTTTGAAATTTGTCTACACAATGATATTTGTTCAACATCACTTACAGTCAACTGTGTACACTTTCACTGGCATGATCTTGACATGAGGGCCGGATTGAAATTCCGAACTTTGAATGCGCCGACGGTTTAAAATTCCTAATTTTAATGTTCCGAAATTACAAGGTTCGTCAAGATTATGCCAGCGAAAGTCTACACAGTTGACTGTTAATGATGTAGAACGTATAACATTGTCTAGGCAAATTTCAAAATTGACGTAAAATCACTTCTTGATAAAAAAAAATCTTGAAATAATTCGCCGATTAAGTGAAAATTTTGAAACTTTTAAAACTTCCATAGCCGAATTATTTTTACGTTGTTAAGATTTTCGGAGTTTTGGTCTTTCGTGTAAAATTCTTTCGGAGTTTTTTATCTTTCGGGGTAGTATATTTTCGGAGTTTTGAAGGTTCTGATCATTCAACGTTCGGAATTTCAACCCGGCCCCGTTCAGGTTTTCGGAGTTTTGATATTTCGGAGCTTTGCTCTTTCGGGGTAGTATTCTTTCGGAGGTTTGAGCGTTCTGATCATTTAAAGTTCGGAATATCAATCCAGACCCGAATTTTTTTAAAGGTGATAAAATAATTGCGTAATTAAAAAATGTTAATATCATCTTATTACAACTTTCTCCGCTGCCCTTCTGCCTCCCTCCCTCCCTCTCTCTCTCTCTCTCTCTCTCTCTCTCTCTCTCTCTCTCTCTCTCTCTCTTCCTCTGTCTTTTTGCTAATATGTACGACGACGAACGGTCCCGGGACTCCGACGAATGCTTAGTCATAGTTCCGGGCACGGTTTATTCAAACAACGTTCTAACGAACTCTGCGACGACGGCTACGTGAACGAGAAACTGATATTTCTATCAGGTCCGGTACACATTTGGAAAAAAGAAAAATGATCTCTCGTCCGCGAGAGAAGTCGAAGGTATTGTGTATTTTCGGGCGTTTTTTTCTCTCCTATCTTATTATTCACTCATGGCACATTTTAGCACGCCTGTCTATAGCCGAAAGATCTTTGAGCTCGAACCGCTCAAGCGCCCTTTCACATCGTCCCTGGGAAGTCACATTCAACGAGGCACTCCATCTCTGTACTTCTCTCCTTCTTACTCGCTAACTCTCGTTCTTTTCTTCGAGCAGCACCGACTCTGAGTAATTATCGCTCGAACGTCCGAATGAACATCCCCCGGATATTCATCATTATTATTATTATTAGCTCTTTACGATCTCCGCGAGACTAAACTGCCATGTTGGCCAGACGAGTAACAGAGGGACCAAGAGGGAGCGAAAGAAAGAAAGAGAGAGAGAGAGAGAGAGAGAGAGAGAGAGAGAGAGAGAGAGAGAGAGAGAGAGAGAGGGACGGAATGAATGAGAGAAAAGATGAGAATCTTGAATGAACGATCATGTTTTTTCATAAGCTTGTGCTGCCCTTACAGATTTGTTCTATAAATGCGTTGATCTGGTGGATGTTGTTTGATTTTTGTTTCTCTCTGCCCTGTCACTCACCGCAACTCTGTCAGGTGTCGAGGGCACGTGCCATGTAAAAAAGTTGCTGCGTGTGCATTAGGGTGGCACAATTTTGAGCTCTATTTTTTCCCCCTTTTTCTAACCATTCAACTATCTTCTTTAAGGGGTTACACCCAGTTGGAATTTTTGAAAAAATCGATTTTCCTTTTCCACGGATTCTTATAATATAACCTTTCAAAAATATTCTCTGAAAATGTCAAGTCAGTCCGTTGAAAATTGGGGGAGTTATGAGCGTTTTTATCTACGCATATACCTGACGTAAAACTTGAAACGCGTTTTTCTTGGAATGACTTTTTCAGAATCGGTGGTCAAAATATCTCAAAAACAACTAAATCGATTTGCTTTAAATTTCATAGACTTCTTTGTATATCTAAAGGCAGTCCTTAATCGAAAGATTTTTTTTTCAATGCATATTTTTTTTTTATACCAAAGAAAATAGAGTGTTTTTTCACCGAAATTTGCACGATCACTTTCGATCAGCGACCATTTTTTCAAAAATCGGTATTTTATTGAATCTTTCGATTAATGACTAGATAATACGGTAGAAAAACTAAAGTCATTTGATTTTTTTATTTCAGATGATTTGTTCCCGAGCAGAAGTGGTCACCGCGTCGGACCTTTTTTGCACAGCGGTTTGTGCAATTTACTGTATCACCGTCGTTGATAAGTATTTCCCAATAAAAAAATTGTCAAAGATACTGCAAATGATACCCTTTACTATGAAAAAAGGTAAAAAACTGCACCCATTTCCTCAAAAAAAAAATCACGAAAACACCTCCTTTTTCCGGCCGCGAACTAGGTGTCCCGGCAAAGCAAAAAAAAATTGTCGCAAAAGCTGCGAGCGGTCAACAAATATTTGGCGGTCGCTCAAGCCTCCCAAAAATTAGACTTTTCATTAAAAAATCTATTTTTTTAGTCCACTTCTCACCCATGAACTTGACGCTTTATAATTTTTAAATTAACCTCGCAAAAGCTCTAGCCGGCCAATGTATATTTAATAGTCGCTCAAGAGCTTCGAAATTTCTCATTTCCGCCAATTTTTTTTGCTCTTCTCACTCTTAAATTTGACACTTTGTAAATTTTTCAAAACAATTAATTCTTTTTTCTTAAGAAACAGATTTGTCAAATTTACCTTACACTTCTGAGCCAATAATTATAATCTTCGTTCTCGTGAAATAATTTTTTAAAGCTCTTGTCCGTAAACAAAATTATAGGTCCGTTTATTCGTAAAACTCAAATGGCAGCCGTTTTCCGTGCATCGTAATGCGTCCCACAGTTGGTTCCGTTAATCAAACTGCGGACCAATCGTAGCTGTACTCTGTGACGAGCGACGCCATAATACAATAATGTGTAATACGACATATCGTCTAATTGGTGTTTGTTACAAATTATTATAATAAATTTTTCAGAAAATGTAACACTTCGCTGTTGACTTTTTTTAATGCTACAAGGAATTATGGTGCATGAGAGATTAATTTTTTGGCGGAAATTTTGAATTTCGAAAACCTTAAACAACTACTAAATATTCATTGGCCGACTAGTGCTTTCGCGAGGTAATTAAAAAATCATAAAGCGTAAAATTCATGGGTGAAAAGTGGACGAAAAAAAGTCGGATTTTTTTCATGAAAATTTGAATTTTCGGGAGACTTGATCGACCTCTAAATATTTTTGACCGCTCGCAGCTTCCGCGATAATTTTTTTTTTCTTCAAAGAAAATAATTGGATCGTGAGAAAAAGAAAAAAATAGAGCTCAAAATTGTGCCACCCTACTGTGCATACGTGTAACGACTTGACCTCATTGCAATCTTATTTGGAGATCACCTGTCAGCGTGAACTGGAATATTGACTTTGTTGTCTGTTTTTTTTTCATTTTCGATATAATTCCAATTGACTTTCCGTTTCACAATTTTATTTCACTTCTCATCAGTCCATTCTCAGTAAAATCATCGACAGGATGACTAGTTTGACGCGGAACCCCCATACAGTTAGTCGCATGTAAATACTGAGTTTGGCACCGGTTGTTACTAATTAAAAGGTTGGAAAGGATTGTCGATGTGTGCCATGTGTGTAAAAAAAAGTCACAAGGCTTGCTCGCGCAAGTGCTCTCCCAAAGAGAGCTGTGATGAGATACGCAGAAGTGAAAAAAAAGAGGAAAATACGAGAAAAAAAAGGTCACGAAAAAGATGTGGTCTCATTGATTTGGTCACATGGTTCCTCGAAACCGCGTGAGTCATCGAGTGGAACCTTCTTCATTTGCCAATAAAGCGAATGCCATTCCAGTAATTATAATGACATATATCAACCTTCCTCAATTTATATGGACCCCTCGGGCTTAATATGCCTGGTCCATACTAAAGCCGAGTGTCTCAGAGAACGCGAGAGAGAGGGAGGGAGAGAGTGAGAGAGAGAGAGAGAGAGAGAGAGAGTCTTAATCGCAACGCAGGAGGCCGTTACAGCATCTGGGTTTGTCTTGGGAAAGGAAATTCCATTCTTTCTTCACCTCTTATTCTTACAGCTACATGAAACATCCTATATTTTGATTCCTCGGCTCCACCTATTTTGAAAGACAAGTTACCGTTTACGACGATGAAAAATTCAATTTTTTTTTCCACATAATTTCGATCCTTAAGGTGTTTAGCACACGTGGGTTTGTTTGTTTGAATTGTCGAAAACAAACATTGAATACGATTTTTTATAACGTTAAACTTTAAATGCGTTTTTCATGAATCTCTGCGCTATTGAAAGGAAATTCAATTTGCGGGGCCATCAGGAAGCAATTTTTGTCAAAAATTGATTCAGAAATATTTGTTTCGTCCGTTGAAGCAAAAAAAATAGGTTTTTTTTTCCAATGGCTGCCATTTTGTTATCAAAGACTTTTTCAGAAACCAAAAAACGACGAGGCCCCCCAAATTTATTCTAGTTTAATAATGTTCAACCCGTTTTTGTTTCAAATTAACTGGCAAGGTGAGTGCCCCGGGCAGACCAAAACACGGCGTGCATGGCTTCATTTGACGGGCGCTGGAGACGCCATATTTAATTTTTTGTAAATAAATTGAATTGGAATTTACTTTCCATTGATAGAAAAATAAAATTCGTTGAAACCCATTTCCAAAAGTATTTATTTTACATAAAAACGAAAATTCCCGGAGTTCGTGAATTTTTCATGCCTCTCGAGGGTAACCTCCCGTTAAAGATGTATGGAGTCGAACCTCAATATAACGAATCTCAAGGGAAGTTCGTTATATCGAGTTTCCGTTACACTGAGGTTTCTCGAGTAGAAATCCTGCTCCGGCTACAAAAAAGACCTGATCAGCCATCCTGATTTTTTTTCATCCCTTGATCAGGATTTTTGGTCAAGCCCTGATAATTTATGTGACACTTTTACTGATTTCGGTCCGATCGCGGTAAAAACCAAGGCCTGATCAGGGTGAAACGTGAAGGCCTGACATGCAGTCCGAAGAGAGAAGTTCGCTGTTGCTCCGGAAACCACCATCTCATCACATTCTCCATTGCACTGATAAAAGCATTTAATTTAAATACGGTCTATTTAAATCAAATAGGTTTTTACTACAATCCTATTTGTTTCACCTATATTTTTAAAAATATTCAATAGAATATTTCATAAAACCAAAATAAATTGAAATACTTAATTTAGAGTTCTACCACACTGATTTTGTATCACAATCCGTCATTCCCTGGCCTTGTGAATGGATTTTTTCGAAGAAAATATTTCTGTATCCACATGGGATCGAATCTAAAACCTACCTATCTATAGCTACGCACGCTGGCCCTATGCAACCGAGTGATTGTAGCATTTCGGTGGCATAAGAGGCCACATCAATTCCTATAATTATTTGTTGTATTACATAAACTATATCGATTAGTTAATATCATTGTGATAATTAGAGAGTTTTATCGAATATAGTGCTATGGAATTTAAACATAACCTATACACACACACACACACACACACACACACATATATATGTTATGTTTAAATTCTATAGCACTATATTCGATAAAACCCTCTAATATATATATATATGTGTGTATATATATATATATATATATATATATATATATATATATATATATATATATATATATATATATATATATATATATAGTTTGTCTGGTGTTTGATAAGAGGTTAGGCGTGTAAAAGGCGCCAAACTGTGTATAGGTCCAGTTACTTGATGCTTGCTTGAAGCTAGCCAGATCAGGCGAATTGAATCAAGTCGTAAGTCCAGTTGCCTGACCGTCGCTTGAAGTTAGCTGGATCAGGCAACTGGAGGAACAGTACGTCCAGTTGCCTGATTATCACCTGACACCAACCGGATCAGGCAAATTAAGACATACCTTAAGTAAGGCCTCCGTACTACAACATGATCAGACCCGGATCAAATATGAGGCTAGCCTGACAATACTTCAACTCGGGTTATTGCCAAAAAATCAACGAATCTTCCGACATTCAAATGCAACGAGAGTATTTTTCTTATTACTATTTCCAATTACTTTTTACGTCACGCAAATATAGGCCTACCGTGGATGGCCGTTTGTCAAAAGAAATTGCCTAACCTACATCACGAGTGCCGTTTAGAATCGTCGAATTTATGCAAGAAGGGCCCGACCCTCTTAAAGCGCACGAGCCAACGCGCCAAGAAACTATAACGTCCGCATACTTTAAAGGTTTTTCCGGCGATGGCGGGTTCACGAAACGACGAACGATGTCACCGGGGATAACCCCCGCGTTTTCAGGGTGGTGGCTCATCGTTGGCTCGTGGGGTTCGGACGGGCGCGCGCGCGCGTCCTTCCGCGCCTCATCCCTTCAGCGGTTGTCCACGAGGTTGGGTAAGGGCGAGGACCAGGGCGTTTTCCCGCCCTTGCCCGTGCCTCGTGTCGCGAAATATCGCATCTATATACATAGACAATATCGAAATATATGTACGAGGCGAACAAACGTTGGGGAAGGAAGAAACGCGCGCGAGGGAAGGACTACCGCTCGATGCGGCATCACCATGGAGACAGACATCCCCCCATACCTACACCTTTCATCCCCTTGCAAAGAGATGCCGCACACGCGTTACGTGTGTTCTCCTTGTACTCTCGGCGCGTGCACAAGAAAGGCTTCTCTCCTTCTCCTTTATTCCCTCGCATCCCTCGAGAAAAGCCCTTGGCTTTTCCTTCACTCTCCGTCCGCATCCTCTCACACTCGCGTCCTGTGGGTCATTCACCCCGGAACGCGCACGATATACTAAAGGGTGTCCCAACATTCACGCGAAAAGTAACTTCGATAGAAAACACAGGTTTGTAATGAAAAATTGTAAATTTTGTATTGATTCATGAAGTATGCAGTATAGGGGTATGTATGGAATAGCACATCGGGTAAATGGCCTCCACGCAGTCCAGTAAAGGAGACGAAAACCCAGCACTTTTCAGCGTAAAATATGAATTTTTGACTGAAGGTAGATGGTTGCATAGTGGAAGTAACCCCAATAAAATGTTGACTTTCAACTCATCCCAACCCTAAGAAATAGGGGTTGAGAGCTTAAAAATCGCCGTATCTCGATAATTAATAGCCCGATCAAAAAATGTTCTGAAGAAAAGTTGTTTGGAATAATAAATTACGTGTAAAGTTATCTGACGTCCAATTCCCTACGTTTGAAAATAGCGGCACAAAAACACGAGAGCACCACTGACCCAGATTTTCGAATCGTTTTTGTGCCGCTATTTTCAAAGATAGGGGGTTGGATGTTAGATAACTTTATACGAGTTTTGTTATTCCGAACAACTTTTGTTTGAAATCTTTTTTGAACGGGCTATTCATTATCGTGATATGACGATTTTTAAGTTTTCAACCCCTATTTCTTAGGGTTGGGGCGAGTTGAGGGGCAACATTTTATGGGGCTTACTTTCAGTATGCAACTATCTACCTTCAGTCAAAAATTCATATCCTACGCTAAAAAGTACTGGATTTTTGTCTCTTTTACTAGACTAACGGCCATGATTTGCATGAAGATTATGGTAGCACAAATTTGAGCTCAATTTTTTTTCCTTTTTCTCACCTGCGAGTGGTCAAAAAATATTTAGAGGTCGCTCAAGCC
Organism: Ophion ellenae; assembly: GCA_963210295.1. NCBI lineage: Eukaryota > Metazoa > Arthropoda > Insecta > Hymenoptera > Ichneumonidae > Ophion > Ophion ellenae. Next base: position 55,282,509 of record OY723386.1, on the reverse strand, counting down.
TCCCAAAAATTTAAATTTTCATAAAAAAATCGTTTTTTTTCGTTCATTTCTCACCCATGAATTTTACGCTTGATAATTGTTTTAATTAAGCTCACAACAGCTCCAGCCGTTCAATGAATACTTAGTGGTCGCTCAAATTCGAAATTTCCCATTTTAGCCATTTTTTGTTCTTCTCACTCATAAATTTGACGCTTTGTAAAGCTTTCAAAGCAATTGATCTTTTTTCTTTAGAAACAGATTTTTCAAATATACCTCACACTACTAACCCAAGAATTATAATCTTTGTTCTCGTAAAATAATTCTTTAAAGCTCTTGTCCGTAAACAAAATTATAGCTCCCCCGCTCTATCGGGTTAGAAGTGTGAGGTATATTAAAAAAAACCGTTCCTAAAGAAAAGGGATTAATTTTTTTGAAAATTTTGTAAAGTGTTGAATTTATGAGAAGAGAAAAAAAAATCGCAATTGGAAGTTTCGATGCTCTTGAGCGACCGATGAATATTCATTGGCCGGCTAGAGCTTTCGCGAGCTTAATATAAAAATTGTAAAGCGTTAAATTCATGGGTGAGAAGTACACGAAAAAATTAATCGGTTTTTGAATAAAAATTTGAATTTTTGGGACGCTTGAGCGACATCTAACTATTTTTTGACCGCTCGCAGCTTTCGCGATAATTTTTTTTTCTTCTTCGAAGTAGATAATTGAATGGTGAGAAATAGGAAAAAATGGAGCTCGAATTTGTGCCACCCTAATGAAGATGGAAATCTTTCGCGAGAATACGCTGTAGAGAGGTTCTCGAAATGTCCAATACTGGACCATGGTGCCCAATTGTTGTTCCTGGACTCTCAGCAACACTCTCACGAACTACTTCGATGTTTTGTGTTGAACGACTTGTTGAAGAACGGCCCGAGTGTACAAGATCACTAATTGATCCAATCTCCCTGAATTTTTAAATTAATCTCTTCACTGTTGACGAAGTTAAATCACCGACCATATTTTGTACGAAAATTGCTCAACAATGAAAACGCGCTGTTCGTTCGTGTAGCGCTCTATTTTTAATAACCCTGAACTGTCAGCTGTCACGCCGTTTTTTTGTCGTTGGCAACACTTTGCCGCAGAAATGGCGCAAAATTCAAATCTTGCGTGGATTTTGGGACACCCTGTATATCGAACGATCTCAAACGTTTCGGAAAGTTTTCAAATCTCAATACACTCAAAGTTGTGCCACGATAAACTCACGGTAAATTTAATATTTTTAGCGCCAAATTTGCAGCCTTGTATGCGTTGACGGTGACGTTAAAAATAAGGGAAGCGATTCGAGTCATAACGTGGATTCGGTTCCGGAAGTTTTTCGATAATTTATATGACGACTCAAGCTATAGTGCTCGCGAGCAGCAAACTCTGGATTTTTTGTTCTTAACTTAAGGCCGGATATACATTTAAAACAATAAAAAAATCGATTTATTTTTTCTCTTCAAGCCGTTTTTCTCATAACTGCATTTTCGAAATTGGCATGAGAATTGTTTTTGGAAAAAAAAACTACTTTTTGAATCAAAATTTTACAGAAATTTTGCATGAAATGTCGATTTTTCTTGTAAGTGCGTGTCGTTCTTCTAAACTTGCATTTTCTTAATTTCAATTACTTTCAAATAGAAACTATACATGTTCTAACTGAGAAATTAATTTTTTTTAAATCGAACCTTGCTGGAATACTGCCACAGCTCCGCCACTTTCTTAATAAATGAATTGCAAAAAATTGTTTTGTATACTTAAAAATACTGTTAACACTTCGTCTGTAAACGTTTTTCCGGTACCTTACGTTTGTGAACCTGGATATCTCAAGTCCTGCCGTTTTACACCTGGTTAATACATTCGAAAAAATTATTATAAAATTATGCTAGTGTTCGAAACATTCAATTTCATATATCAATCATAAAATTATAGAAAAATAGTTTTTTCCATATATTTTTTGTCAAATAAATGAAGCAACTCGGTACGAACGTGGTTTTGGCTCGGACACGAAATACCCAGGTTCACAGATGAAGTGTTAAAGTATACTTATTGTTTAATAAATGTAAAATAATTATTTCTTGGTTTGAAAAATCCTCAAAATTGCTCAATCTTTTCCCGTGCAAACGTATATCCCGCGTTGAGCAGTTTCGGGACAATTGCCTATATGTTACCATTGGATTCAAGTTTATATAAATTCTTTGTCATATACTGAATGCACCCTCTGAATTTTTAATCGTTGGTCTACACCGTTTCTATAAAATTTATAATTGAAGAAACACTTTTTACATAGGGAATTGTCATGATGGCACGGGAGATATATATATATATATATATACATTAGGGTGGCACAATTTTGAGCGCAAATTTTTTCCTTTATATATATATATATATATATATATATATATATATATATATATATATATATATATATATGAATAAAGCCATTTGGTAGCGAAGCTGCCGCTACCTAGCACCACGGTCAGACGTTTAGTAAATTTGATATCCTTATTTTCTTGCTCCAGCTGAGAAAGTCGTTTTTATTCCTTCGTATAGCGGCCAGGGGTAATAAGAGAGCGCAATCCATGAGGGTATGCGTTTTCTGCCCTTGTACCATTCCCAAGGTTGAGCTAGGTCTCGCGCTTCAATGCCGTGACTTCGAGAGATCATTTCGAAATATAGCAACGCAAATGCTCTTTTCGTCTTCATCTTAACAATATAGCCGCAGCTTCAGACATGTATATCTCTGCGAATTTCATGTATCCTTTATAATTAAAAAAATTATTGTTCCTTCTATTATTTTGCGTGACCTTTACACGGCATGGGCTTTCTAGAGTACTCCAATATCTGCGGAACCAACCTCTACGATTATGGTAAAATTGCCAAGCTATTTTCAACTTATTGTTTTTTTGCTATAATCTTCATTGCATTTGGTAGCTGGATCCTTCTCCTGTATAAAATGCGATTTAACCCATCGACTGCACACTGGGTCATTTTGACCCCATTTTTTCTTTCAAGTGACCGTATCGCAATATGGGGTAATCTATTCGGCCGCAGTGCGGCGCTCGAATGTTCCCCCACTCCTTTTCTATAGATGGACACTCGGCCCCCATCTTACACCCTGCCCGTGTACTGAGGACATCTGTCGAAAAAGGAGCCGAGTGTCTTTTTTCGTATCTGCAAACCTTCCTCTTTAAAAACTTCAAAGGACTTTTTGTATATTTTGAAAAAAAATTATGATCGTTTTTCGTGCAAGTACGTATTTTTCGACGCATCTCCCACGTTGAACAAATGTTTGGGCATTTAATTTTTGTTTTCCTTAAAAAATAAAATTTAGGCCATAACGTAAGCATCATTGACCACAAAAAACATCGCTACAAAACAAATGCATATTCATTGAAATACTACGATCGCAAAAACGTATGGGGTCGGATCGACCCCATATGCATGCAGAGAACGAAAGATTTCTTTACCATTTTTCAGACTTGGCGTAGATTTATTAGGACTTTCGGCTGTTAGATGGGATTTAAAAAAATGATTATTAATTAAAAATGGCGGAGGTATGGAACAGTCTTCTATACTGCAGTTTAAAAACGGGCGTGACGTATAGCTAAAAACTTATCGACCGATTCTCATGAAGTTTGATATAAATCTTTCCAACCTTATTGTCTAAAACATGAGTTTAAATGATCTAGAACATACGAAAAATTGATTGCAGAATATAGAATTTTTTTTCGGAAAACTCAATCTTTTTTGTTTCAAAGCGTACTATTTCATCGATTTTCAATATTTTTCACTTTTCCTTGGTGCATATTCTGTGTATCAGTGTTAATGAAAGAAAAATCATCGTTGGATTCTTTTAGATTAATCCGAATAGATATACTTTTTGAGTGGACGGTCGATACTGTCTAGTTTCGTATCTGCAAACCTTCCTCTTTAAGGCGTTACCCCCACTTGTAGCGCAAAAAAGGCCTTTTTCATGAATTTTTTTTAAAGAAAACTACAAAATGTTTTTAATCGATCAATATACCATCTTAAAGAACACATCTTGAAGAACTTTCAGTAATTTTTTTATTGAAAAATATTACATTGTTTAGTGGCAAATGGCCGTCAATGAAATAATGTTTTTATATACACGGTTTGCGGTGACCAACATTGCGGCGAAGTGGATCATCTGAAAAAAAAATGCGGATGGATTTAGTCAAATATAAGTATAAACTAGTCTTTAATCGAAGGATTTAAAAAAATATTCATTTTTCACAAAATGGCGGACAGTCAAAATTAATGGTTCGATTTTAACGAAAAAAATCGAACGATTAAAGACTACATTTTTATGTATTAAATAAGCCTGCAAAATTTCAAGAAGATCGGTTCATTAGTGTTCGAGTAATCTTGGTCACCGACTTCAGAAATGCCATTTTGAGAAAAACGCGTTTAACGTTTCTCTTTCAACGCGGATTCTTCTCTTTCAGAGCTCATATCTCAGTCAATTTTATTCGGATCGACTTGAAATTTTCAGGACATATTTTCAGATACTTATACTTCAAAAAAATTCAATAAAAAAATCGATTTTTTCAAAATTGCAACTGGGGGTAACCCCTTAAAAACTTCAAAGGACTTTTTAAAATATTTTGAATAAAAATTATGATCGTTTTCGCGCGAATGTGTATTTCTCCCACTTATTGTCTAAAACATGAGCCTAAATGTTTTAGAAAATTAAAAAAAAAAATTGATTGCAGAATGTAGCAATTTTTTTTGGAAAATTCAATTTTTGTGTTTCAAAGCGTACTATTTGATCGATTTTCAAAATTGCTCACTTTTTCTTGGTTCATATTCTGTGTATAAGTGTTAATGAAGGAAAAATCATCGTTGAATTTTGTTTAGATTAATCCCGCCGACGTTACGTGTTACGCCGACTGACAGCATTCGCCGCAACCCCTTTAGAAGACCGTGCCATACCTCCGCCATTTTGAGAGATTGATGAAAGTTAAAAAAAAATCATGTCATAAAACACACCCTAAATCGCACAAATGGTAAAGAAATCTTTCCTTTAAAAAATAAATCATAAAGCATTTTTTTCTCCGCCTGAAGGTGTCGCCCCCTTAAATAGTTGGGTTCGTGAAAGAAATACCTTTAGAATCTGCATCACGCAACACCCTTTCGTCCGTCTACCGTTCTCGTCTTGCCGTGCTTGCGCACATTCCGCAATAATCCACCATGTGAATCTGCTGCGCATGTGCACACTGACCGGATATTGGGATCGAGAGAAGTGCACAGTCGACTGCACTGCCGAGAGAACGTTCAATTTGACGGTGAAAATATGACAGCGCTGAGACGAGGGAGACGCAGAGACTCTCACGGCGTGGACCACTCGAGATTGAAGCGTGAAACAGGTGTATTCATTTGGAACTCTCGCTGTCATTCTCTCGGACCCTCATTTCTGTTTTTGTTTTCTTTCGTCCTTTTTAATTCCTCACCTCTGAACACGGCGCGTGGCCTTGTTCGAGCAACGAAGTTTTTTTTTACTCCCTGCCAATGAAGTGAAGATCCGTCGTTAAGGCAGTATTGTTGTCAGAAAGTGACGGTGAATAAAATGTTGGGGAAGCAAATAGTGTTGTTCAGGCGTTTGCTTTGATAAAAGTTCTCGAGCTATTGCGCTTGAGGTGGAATACTCAAGGGGTCTTCTCACTTTAGACGCTAAAAAAAACTATTTTCATGAATTTTTTGATGGGTTTATATTATAGATATAGATATAAGAATTGTTACACTTAATAAATACACTTTCGAAATACATGAAAAAAATGTATCTATTTATTTAAGGGGTTAGGCCACAGTAACGGGTATAAAATCATGTGCGAATGTAACGATTTTTTTTCGTACGAAAAAGTGATTCACTCATAAAATTAATTACACATCTATTTAGTATGAATATCAAGCGGTTAGAAAATATATATATATTTTTTTTCGATGTACACAATGGCTCACTACGAATATTTTCTTTTGTTATCTAACAGCTCCGCGGCGTGACATTTAGCTTCCATAATATTTTACCCAGAACAAAAAACAAAAATTGTCGTCAATCTTCATTAGAATACCTAGAGAAGTACGTACGTAATTTAAAAAATATTGTTTTATTCAAAAGTTGTATGTATTTGAACGAAAGTTTTATACGAAATTTTTCACTGAAAATTCATTTCTTGAATTCAAATACCTACAACTTTTGAATAAATCAATATTCTTTAATTTCTGCACGTACTTTTCTAGGTATTCTAATGTAGATTGACGATTTTTGTTTTTCGTTCTGGGTAAAAAATTGAGGATGCTAAATGTCACGCCGCGGAGCGAATAAAAAAAAGATAACAAAAGAAAATATTAGCAGTCGGCCATTTTGTACATCGGAAAAAAAAAATATATTTTCTACCAGCTCGATATTCATACTAAATAGATGTGTAATTAATTTTATAAGTGAATCACTCTTTCATACGAAAAAGATTTGTTAAATTCGCACATGATTTTATACTCGTTACTGTGGTCTAACCCCTTAAGTCACCCCTTAAGTCAGTAAAAAGATATGCTAAAAAAATTGTAGGTTTGCTCTGTTGATGAAATCTCGGAGATAGATCAGCCAAAACAAAAAAATCAAACGGTTTTAGATTTAGTATGATAATGGCTATAGCGCATATCATGCGATTTTTTATATATGCAAAAATAACAAAATGGCGGACATTTTTCGAAAAAAAAAACGTGTTTTTCACCGTTTTTGGCCAAAAAAATGGTAAATATCAAAACTGCGAAAAATCCTTGATATGCACTATAGCTATAGTTGTAAAGAATATGTGGTTGAAATTTTATAAGGATTGTTTCAGTAGTTTCGAAAATTTTATCAACAAGCCGTCGAGAAACGTTGTTTCGACAAAAACGCGTTTAAAGTTTATTTGGGTTACATAAATACATACATTTTAAAAAAAATGTCTTTCGAAAGTGTGTTTATTAAGTGTAACAACTTTTATATCAATATCTATAATGTAAACCTACCAAAAAAATTCATGAAAATAGCCCTTTTATTAGTGTCTAATGGTCGAGGGGGGTGGGAGGCGGATTTTTTGATGAAATTGTTTAAAAAAAATTTTGTATGTAGTAAACAGATCAATAAAACTATATGCCAAGTTTCACAAGTTTTCCGTTGTATACTTTCTTCACAAAAAAATTCCCAAAAAGCGGTAAATTTTGCGAAAAAAAAAGACAATCCCCCCTTAAGGCTCGCATTTTTTTTTTATTGATATATTAAATTTGCGGAGTTATCGCATATAGTCTAGAGCGCGGGGACAGCATGCGGTCAAGTAGCGAGTCACATGTTGAAACTTTAAACGCGATGATCTCGAAACGACTTTTTCGAAAACTGCTCGTGTTGTAGCTCAAAAAGTTATCGACCGATTTGGATGAAATTTTGGGAGGTTACTCTCAGTAATATTATCGGAAGGATATACCTAAAGTTTGTAACATAGCGTGTAAATAAATAATTTTTTTGGGGTCAAATATGTCGAAAAAATGGTCGAAAATTCGAACTTTGGAATAAAAAGGCTGCAAAGTTTTCAATTTTGCACTTTTTTATCATTCTTTTTCAGATCAACAGAAAAAGAATGACAACTGCAGCACTTTTCGATTTCACGGAAAACAGGCGTTCGAAGACCCTTAATAACGCCGCTATTTTGTTGGTCATCCCAAAAGAGTTTTTTTTTAACTTGACAGTTATAATACAATCATGTCCAAATTTGAAAATGATCGGATTGTTTTATCTCCTCTAAAAAAGTTCCCGAAAAATACCTATTTTTCACGCTCCTAAAGGGATTTCTCGCCTTAACAGTCCTCCGATAAGTAGCTTTTCTATTATTTTTTGTGATGAAATTTAAAACATTATACAAATCTAAATATCTCAGATAACTACCAAATAATTGGTAGTGATTCGAGATATTTAGATTTGTATTTCATTTTAATACATTTTCGATACTGGCTTCAATGACCTTGAACGACTTTGACCCCCAAATGTTTTTTATGTGGCTTGAGATGCTCCACAAGATGGTTGAAAAAATGTATTGTTTCGTTTAAAAAAGTGGAGGTGACCGTCACTGTGCGTCAGCGCCGCTACCGAAATAAAAAAAATTGGTCGTATTTGATGGCTCCCTTTACGCCGTACAACCTTTGTTTGGAACATTTTTTTTGTCACGTCGATGATGACCAAGTTATTTCGGGACACCCTGTATATGGGGACATGATATTTTGAACCTGTAACATTCATGTAACGTTGTCTATCAGGATATCTGGCTATTTTAACATCGGTCCTTAAAAAATCGTTCCATGGAATCGTTAATTTTCCGGACAGGAAGGTTGTTGAAATGACATTGATATAAATAAACGTACGTATATTTAGAAATGATTTTCAGCCTCTGGGGTTTACATATTGTTACGTATGGGGACAATAGGTTAGTATTAAGACGCCCCTGAAGTTGAATATCTTCAAAATCGGCCCCTCACAAGCACATTTACTGCTCTCGTCTCCGATAACGATTGGAACTTTGTTGCATCTGTCGCCTTCATTCATCTCACAACTTACCTCCCTTCGAAGGGACTTCTTCGGGCACGAGGAAATAATTCGTCTACGTAAAATACACACCCCACGTTGTCGCTTAGTTTCTTTCGTAATTTCGAAACTTTCTTTGATTACATCTCCCGCGGAGCAAACGAGCCCTCCGGGATGTATTTTGTGGAAGAGAAAAGTCGTAAAGGGAACGAAGAAAGTGACAAAGGCATGCACACACATGTCGGTCCTTGAGAAAACCCAAACGATCCTTCGGGAAGTGTTATGTTATATTTTATTAGTGCGCAGTTGTAAAAAATTTTCACGTTTTATTTTATTGACTCAGAGCATTTTAAGTAATTACGTTTGCACTTGGGGTTCTTACAACAAGTCGACAATTTATACGATTTTCCAAATTTAGTAACAATGATGCTCGGGACAAAGTGTGTCCAAAACGATACACGATGGAGTATGGTTTCTTGAGAAGATAAATCCATACTTGCATAAATAATGTTACATGTGCACTGAGAGAAAAGTCCATGGTATTTACAACAAACGCCCATGGTGAAAGCAGGGATAGTAAAATTTGTTGCAGTTTATTGACACCGCAATCATAATATGGTTAACACGACTACAAGCGAAAAGTATACCTAAACATGCGATTTGGTCGGCGTGTTTGAATATTAATTATCGCCTAAATGATTATTCACTATTGTAAAAGGCTTGACAATTTAGATATGGTTAATTCAGTGCTATAACAAAATCGGCGTACAAATACTAATGTTGTATACTGTACGTTAGGTTTAGTTGACTCAAACTTCTACTATTCTTTTCGAGTTCGTACAATTCATATGGTTAACGTTAACGTTTATGGAGTACAATTTTTTAGAAGACCTTATGAAAAGTGACTATTCGAAAATAATTATAGTAATGTTTGCTTATAGGGAAGACGTAAATCATTTGCAGTTCGAGCAACCGCAGTTTAATAGTTTTCAGAACTATGCATGCCTTACAAACTATTACATAGTATGTTTGTTGCATTGCAAAAATAGGATATCTTTTGAACACTTCTTCTTGTAGTTCATCTTCTGTTCTTGTAGGACACACATTACTATGCATTTAGCAGGTTGTATCATATAATATGGTATAAATCACTATTATATGGTGGAAAACTATTGCGAAGCGCCCAAAATCCATTTAAACGGTGGCTGATATTATAAAAAAAAAGATCTGTGCAAAAGTTCTAGGTTCGATTCCGATTTGGCGAAATATTTTCTCCGAAATTAATCATTACAGGAGGTCAGGAAATGGTGAATTATAATAAAAAATCATCGAGCAGGAACTCTCTGTTGCGTATTTTATTATATTTTGGATTTATGAAATATTCTATGCATTTAGTAGACGGGCATGCCTTGTACCAACACTATTAGAATCTTGGGGGAGTACAATTTTCATCTTATTAGGGAATATCCATTTTATGAAATCCTACTAGATTATATAGCATTGAAGCATAAACGTATATTCGTAAGATTTGTGGTTGAGGTTATGGGGCCAGTCCACTTTGGAGCCACGGAAAAAAGGCTACTTTCGCGATTTTTTTTAAAGGGTTTTATAAAAGATATTAATCTAAAAGTTGTTGGGCTTGATGAATAAAATCTTAAAAAACATTTAAAACAAATTTTAATTCATTTTTTAACGCAAAAACTATAGTTTAACGTAACGCCTAAAAAATACGTGGGCTAGGTAGCTCCATCACAACTCGGCAACGGCTTGTCTGAAACAAAAAATCAAAGTCCATTAGATTCAGTATGACACCAGTTACAAAATGACCCTCGGATATAGAGTTTTATCAAAAAATAAAAAAATGGCAGATGAAAAATGAAAATAGTAAAAAAAACGCGTTTTTCTCGCAGTTTTTTGCAAAAAAAAGAGTAAAAATAAAAATTTTAAAACCATCGAGGGTCATCTTGTTGCGAATCAAGAGAATCAAGAGAATCAAAATTTGAAGGGAATCGGTTTATTAGTTTTAGAGATACGATGGAGCTAGATTTTGAAAACGTTGTTTCGAGAAAAACGCGTTTGAAGTTTATACTATGAAAAACTCTTACCTAAACTCAATCGGCAATTACTGCACCGTACAAAATCCCTTCTGATCGCTCATCATCGACGATTTCTTCAAGTCTTGCTTGCTTTCGATTTTTTGAAATTTTCATAGTGGACTGACCCCTTAACATATGTGCATAATTCATGCAACTCCTGAAATATCAATAAGCAATACTATACTCTTGGCAGTAACTATGGTTACAAAATATTATTGTCCCCTCAGCGAAATATAAAATATAGTTAAAATTTGGTTGAGCACACCATACATTTCTCTCAGTGTGCCATGTAACTATAATATATATGTAACTGAATAGAATCAATATTCTGAAGGATTGTGTGAGATGATACGATAATACGAGTATATGAAAATGAGAACGAGGCTTAATAATAGGCTGATTCCAATACAGAATGGAATCAAGAGTTGACGGATGAAAAACGACTGCCAGGAGAGTTTTAGATTAGCATTCTTGTGTTATGGAAAAACATATTTTTCGTCCGGAGCATATAGAGGGGTGCTTATTTCGGTTGGACCGAGTGAATATAATTTTTCTCCCAGTTGTGTAATTTTTCATGCATCTTCGAAAATATCGAAATTGAATAGAGTGGATAATTCTGCTATTGAATAGTTTACGGTCGGAGAAAGTTAGCCTACGTTTTGTTTGTGACGTGGATGCTCCGAGACGACAGGTCGGTTTTTGAGATATAGAGAACGGGTACATGTTACATTCTTTTGTGGCACCGGGGAAGAGCGTACGGCAGGTAAGTAAACAACGATGAATAGGAACAATTTTTCAGCTGTATAAACTCGAGAAGAGACGAAAATATGCCTCGCCCAACCTACCGCGTTAGATCAGATGTTTTTCTGCTTATTGCCAACTTTTTTTACTTTGTTTGCGAAACCGTAGGCTGAAACGGTGAATTTTTTTACACATTTAGTTGTAAAATTTTTTTTACGCACTCCGCTATTAATACGGAATCGGAGTTTCATTTTATTTTCGTTGTCATGTATATTTAATTGCGACCTCTAGAAACATTATCAGCGTATGCATCTTATCATAATTTTTTCAAGATCGCGCCAGAGAAAGCGGGTCGGATTAATATTTAAGTTGAACATAAATAGTAGTTTTTATAATTAAAAAAAAAATATATATATATATACATATAGTAGTTTTTTCGGGAGTGCGGAAACATTTAAGGAGGATGGAGCATTAGCCACAATGCAAGATTAAATGAAAAAAATATATATATGTCATTGTTTAAACTATACTGAGTCTGTACGAATTAAAAAAAAGTTTCACCTCAAAATACCAGAGATAAAAAATAGTTTGATGTATGTAACGCAATTAATGTACGTTTTATGTTCTTAATGAATTAATGTCCGTTACATACGTTACAGCTCACGTTCACGTTGCATGTGATGTAATTTTTTTAGCTATTTAGCACGAAAATAAATCATTTTTAACAGCGGATTAAGGCAGAGTGAACCTTTGTAAACATTTAGGGAAAAACCCCACCTTGCCCATCGTAAACCATATATATTCAATATTGAACCATCAAGGCTGGCTTGAAAGATTACGAATCTTGGCTGGCGAATAAAGAGCACTGCTGCCACCCTGAATGACCACGAAGTTGCCGTATCTCGGCAACGCTTAATATTAATTAATAGCAATAATAAATCATTCCTCTAAATAATTTATAAGCATTGATAATAATGCCTATAAATAGGCATTATTATCAATTAATCAACATTTCATCCTGAGTTGTGTAAAACATTCGCTGACGTAGTTTTTTCGTAATAACCATCGATAATGTTATACTTTTTCAAGTTGGTAGTAGTACAACATTTTTTCTTATTTACGTCATAAAGATATAAAAATGTATAATTTCGCCCTTCAATGATATATTTCATGAAAAATTAACATCTACAGAATAAATCTGTAGAGTCAACTCTCATCTATTTTCGCAAAATGCCGACCAGTTATTTGTCTGACCCGTCTTTTCCCTCAGCCCCACTCGGCAAAAAGGCGAGAATTGAGTGTACCTCGTATGCCCTTTTAAAATGTTTATTGAAAAAATGTCATATGTCGTCATTCGACTCATCTGGACCGCTCCAACCGCTGGGGATCATAACAGTGTAACAGGTAAAAAAATAGCTGATCTCCGCGATTTTTTTTCGATGGTTAAAATACGCTAATCACTGACTTTTTTATGTCAAATCAAAGCACTCATAAAGAACAGAAAATCATTTTTTTAACGTTTATTTTTATTTTTTCACATTCCTTTTAACGGTTGAAAATTTTTTCGAAAAAAGGAGTCCTCACGGTGATCACGGTTGTGACCGTAAATATGATCTGAAACAATATTTGCAAAAAGATTATTAATCGTTATGAAAGCCGCTATGGTGCTATGGAGGTTTTTTAAAAATAAAAATTGACAACATGGTGGCGGTTTGAAAAAAAGGTTAAGGGGTTACCCCCACTTGCGATTTAAAAAAAATCGATTTTTTTTATTGCATTTTTTTTGAAGTATAAGTATCTGAGAATATGTCCTGAAAATTTCAAGTCGATCCGAACAAAATTGACTGAGATATGAGCGTTGAAAGAGAAGAATTCGCGTTGAAAGAGAAACTTTAAACGCGTTTTTCTCAAAATGGCATTTCTGAAGTCGGTGACCAAGATTACTCGAACACTAATGAACCGATCTTCTTGAAATTTCGCAGGCTTATTTAATACATAAAAATGTAGTCTTTAATCGTTCGATTTTTTTTTTCGAAAAAAAAAAATGGCCGTTTTATAGCCAAAAAACGGCCGTTTTTTTTTCGTTAAAATCGAACCATTAACTTTGACTGTCCGCCATTTTGTGAAAAATGAATATTTTTTAAAATCCTTCGATTAAAGGCTAGTTTATACTTATATTTGACTAAATCCATCCGCATTTTTTTTTCAGATGATCCACTCGCCGCAATGTTGGTCACCGCAAACCGTGTATATAAAAACATTATTTCATTGACGGCCATTTGCCACTAAACAATGTAATATTTTTCAATAAAAAAATTACTGAAAGTTCTTCAAGATGTGTTCTTTAAGATGGTATATTGATCGATTAAAAAAGTTTTGTAGTTTTCTTTAAACAAAATCATGAAAAAGGCCTTTCTTTTGCGGTACAAGCGGGGGTAACGCCTTAAATAAAAGCTTCATAGCAAGAGAAAGAATGGCGTGAAGAATGTTGTGTTAAAATTTGATACGGATAGGTTAAAGATTCTTCCCTTGAGAGTGTACACCGTTTTGAAAAACGACATTTCGAGAAAAACGCGTTTAAAGTTTCGAGTGTGGAATTTTCATATAAATTGTCTACGTACGTTTATGTAAGTACATGAACAGCATGTTTATAACCGTCAATATTATCAAATAAATTAAAAAAAATCGATTTTACTCTGTGATGATCCCTTAAATATAATAAACCTCCTTTAAATGACACTTCTTCACGATCCAAGTTTGCTTCAATCCTTACTCACTTTTTTCTTCGCATGATCACTTATTTTATTTTCGGCCGCGTTTTGATATCGGAAAATGAAGGGGCGCAAGGTTCCATAGGAGTGTCAGGACTTCGGTAAGTTGTTATACTTGTCTTTTTCGCTGTGAAATCTCGCAACAATGTCGACCATCGTGTTCCAAGTGTGAACGATCAAACCTGGACAAATGTATTTTTTGCGTGGTTTGAATTTCGTAGTGAGCAAAAAACAGAGAGAAACACGTGGAAGGAAGTACAGAAAATTGCGGGGCAGAGGGCGCAAATCGTAAAATTATACGAAGTAATCGTATGGAAATGTGCGAACGAAAAATTGTACGCTGCGATGAGGGACGAAAAAAAAGAGTATCGCTGTTCGATATAATGGATACACGTCACCGTCGAGGGGGGACGTTATTACGGAAGGGGCCGAAAAAACGAACTCTTGCCTCGTGAAAAATTGGATCCGCGTATAATACATATAAGCACATTAGACAAAACACGAACAGACTGGGCTTAATATTTTAGAAGCACGCTCAACGCGAATTTGCGGTCTATTTCGATTATTCTGGCCTCTGTAGTTGAAACGAACTATGAATTTAGTTAGAAAAAAACAAATGGCAAAAAAAACGATAGCAAAGACAATGTCGTTTTACCTTTGGATATCGTATTTTCTTGTTCATATATTTTATACTGTTCTATTAAACAGACCATATTTTTTTAATATGTTTAAAAAGTTGTAACGCTTTTTTAGAGGAGCGAATAAAATGTTTAACGAAAAAAATGTTAATATGTCAAAAAAAACGAATAAAATGTTTGACGAAAAAAACAAATGGCAACAAAACAAAAAACGATGGCAAAGACAACGTCGTTTTATCTTTGGATATCGTATTATCTTGTTCATTTGTTTTATTCTGTTCTATTAAACAGACCATATTTTTTATTTGTTTCAAAAGCTGTAATGCTTTTTTAGAGGAACAAATAAAATGTTTATCTTATTTATTTATGAAAAAATTATCTTCTTTTTGTATGAAATATTCACCTTATTTATTTTTAATTTATGTATTATTTGAGTCTCAGAGAATAAACTTTTGTAAGCATACGATTGAAGAATGTCAACTATTAGGTGGTTGCATTGGAATCTGCTGTTCAGCGGCTCCTCTATGATGTCGTTTATATCACCTTGAAGGGTGGCCCTAACTAACTAACTTCCGGGATAAAGACGCCATACTTAGTTGAGGTACGTGCCCCAAACGAACAAGTTGAAAATGGACCGTGACGAGTTGTTTTTCCAATGTGCACTTCCCCACTGGTTCGATTTGAAAAAAAAATCACAGCTGGACCTAGAGTTGCCAGCTCCCGTTTTGTGTTTTAGAGGATTTAACAAGATAATATCCAAGACCAAGGATGAAATTAAGGGACATCATGTTGTTTTCAATCAAATGCTCTGATATGGTATCAGTAGCGACATTTATTATTAAAAAGAGCAGTTTTAATACGCAACGTATCGTAGTCGTTAATTGAAGTCAAGTTAAGTTAAGTCAATTGAAGTTAAGTTAAGTTAATTGAAGTCAAGTTAAGTAAGTACTTAGTTATTTGAGGCAGTAGTCTGCTTTAGAAGCCGAAAAAAAGCGTTTTTTCAGCAATTTTTTTTGAAAGGGAAGGAAATGATTGCGGTGAACGAAATTTTGAGACGATAGTGTATTATATTCAAGCTTTAAAAAACAATTTTTATTATTAAAAAATATTGAAATTTTTCAAAGTTGTAACGATTTTTCTGGGACGCCTGGAGTCTGCACTTGTAAATCGGTGCCGGTGATGGCGGTCGTGCGATGCATCTGAAACAGTCGAACCAAATTTTTTTGTAGTTTTTATAAGTTCCTTTTCTATATGAACTAAAAAAATACCGAAGAAATGATGAAATTCCAAATTTTTTCAAAGTTTGAAAAAAAATTCACTTTTTTGAAAAAAAAATTCACTTTAAGTTGCAAAACAAGTAATTTAAATAGCACTTTTGTTCAACTTTTTTAGTTCAAATAGAAGATAATTTAATACTGAAGCTAGATCACTTTGATTTTTTTCGATCGGACATATATTGTTTTTGCTATCGCCGGCACCGTTTTCTAAAACTTGTGAAAATGAAAACTCGAGAAAACGAGCTTTAAAGTTTCCGGTCCAAAAAAATATAAGTTTTTGAATACTTACACTAATTAGATGTTAATCAGCTATCCCCGGGCCATGCGATAATCCTTCCTCTTCTTCAAATCGATTTTTTGAAGCCTGTAAAGCAGACTACTGCCTTAATAACGAACAAAAGTAAAAAGTACCTATCATAAAAAAAAAACATAAATACTTTTTTTTGATAGTATACTTGGTATTACTTTTATCTGCTTTAAGAGCTTCTTCGTTTCCTATAATGAAATTATAAAATTCTTTACATTGCATGTTGAATTTCGACTTAATTTGTAGTTTCGCTTTTACAGTGTCAATATCTAACTTATTTCGGTTTTTGGTCCACGTATTCGTACACAAGTACGACTGGTACCCTTCAAACTGGGCTTCCAGAAAGGGATACCCCGTCAAGCCAATAAAACAAAATAAAAAAAAACTTCAAAACGATATTATTCCTTAAGTTGCGCTACGCCGATTATTAAATCGTTTCGCCATGGTTTTTTCATCTTCGTGGCTCATTGACTTGGACTCACAGACTCTTAGCCGTCTATCAACGACAAAGCAAAGTGAAGAGCAAACAAAATCGTTTCAAGGTATTACATTTCGTATATTCCGGTATTGCACTTTTGGGCGTGCCCTCACTATCGAATACTCGAATCTCCCCACCTGCTTCCTCAGACAAAAAAAGGATAACGCAAAGCTCGTTCGCTCTGCGGCTCGTTTTCGTTAATTGTTTCAAATTGCGTGTTGGTCGTTCAGCGGAATAAAGGAACGAGAAAAAAAAAGAGAAAGAACGAAAGGGAGAAAAACGGCGGGGGTATGAGAGACGAGGACACGGCGAGTCCTGCAAAGAAGGGTCCTGCTGGTCAGCGAGGAGTATTGTGTCTTTCCTCATTTGATCTTCTCGTCACACCGCAGGATACTCCGCAGTGTCAGCTGAATAAGAAAAGCGGTAAGCTGCTTGCTCGTTTTTCTGCGGCAAGGAAAGTCGTTACCGTACCGAACGAGAGGTTACATTCGTACCAAACGAAAGGCCATAAACCGCACTATTTTATACATAAAGCAGAGTTGATTACGCCTCTATCTGACTGGAGGTCGATACCCGAATGGCCATGTGTCCACGGGGAATTCCAGGCAAAGTTGAAGCTGCTCCCTGTCTGTCATATTCGTTTATTTTCAACATACAAGTCGCAGGGAAAAATGAAAAATAATCACAGTGAAATAATTTGCCGATTGAATTTGCCAGAAAATATTTTACCGATAACTGAGAATATTCTCTCTATGAGAAAACATCAAGGCGGGAGCCTGAATTCGAAGGTCCAAAAAAGCGTTTTATCGGGAATTCTTTCAGAAGGGAAATAAACAAGTGAGCCCCGTAAACATTGAGGTATCTTTTCATGTATATTTGAAATGTGTAAAAAAAGTGTTCCAACGTGAAACAATAAATAACTGCAGATTTATCACCCTATAATTAATAGTATAAATAAAGCACATAAAAATAATTAAAGTAATTCTTGACTGAAAGTAAAAAAAACCAATAAAATTTCCAATTGTCTTCTGGGTGAATTAAGAAAAAGCTGGAAAAATCGTGAAATTATGACTTTTCTCAGGGTTGAAAAAAAATGTGTTAAAAAAACACTTTAACGTGCTATACAAATTATTTAAAAAGAATTTTTCAACGACTTTTTCAATTCTCTTAGAATAGATGTTCATACTGAAGAAAACAAACTTTGGTTTAATTCCATAGGTTGTTTAGTTTTTTTTGCTGTCACGCCCGCCAATTTGGAAAAACCGTGAAAATGAAATCTGTAGATAATGCGCTTCAAAGTTTTCGATACGAGGAAATATCAGTATTAAATATCAAACGCTCCTCTGCTTTTGGCCTTGTATCTTTGAAAATATTTACAATTGGTCTCTGTAACTTTGTAAATATATTCTTGGATAGTCGATCTATCGATTTAAGGTAAAAAAACGATTTTTCGGACGTTCTAATTCAGGCTCCGGCCTGAAGGCGGGGAACCGGTTTAAATGACTCAAAAAATCGATTTAAAAAAAATTCCATTAGTTGTTAGTAAAACTACTCAAGAATATGTTCCCAAAGTAGTATAAATAATTCATTACTGCCTTGAATTTTTTGTTTTTGGAATTTTTATTCAAATGCGTTTTTCTCGAAACGACTTTTTTTCAATGTGCGTACACTATAGCTCAAAAAGTTTCTAACCTATAATTGTATCAAAAAAAATTGTTAATTTGTTTATATAATTACGCTCCATATGAACCTAAATTTGGGGTAATATTATTGTTTACTGTATATTTTTTATAGCAAAAGAGGTTATAAAATAATGGCAAAAATTATACCCTTTTGTTTAAACACCTCCAAAAATGCAATTTCCCATTTTTCGGTTAGAGTTAGGTTCATATAGAAGAAAAACATATTCTTAAAGTAATCTTCAAATCGAATTAATTACCGATAAAAACTGTGGCTTCCCGAATGTACATAAACAGCAAAGTCTGATGGCGACCGTCATGCTTGGAAAAAATCAAAATATTTGTTTGAAAATATATATAAAATATTCCCAATGTTCGAATGAATTCTATTCATTCATTCCTTGTAAAAAAATTATGCAAATCACTAATAAAACGTACTCCTAAACTGGTTTCTCGCCTTAATCAATGTTCTTCAACATAATCAATTGTTCATAAAATTGGTCATTGAACAGATTTTTATTTGGACATTTTGGAAACGTAATTGATAACTCTGGTGTCAGTCGTAAATTCAGAGTTTCGTTTTTGTTACTTTTCGTCGATACTCTCAATATCTTGATCGAATTAATAGAAATTCACGCTCTGAATAGAAAAATAACAAATTCGTAAATAGAATGAGATAGTGCTGTGGCTGAAAGTATCAAAATTGTCTATACATATTGAGAAGAAGGATTCGATAGTTACAACGGATACTCGTTCTGTATTCTTCGGTCTTCTTCTGTTTTTATCAACGGATGTTGGCTTTGTCGTGCGTGTATACATGATGCTTCGTTTGTCGAATCGTTAACAGGGGTTTTTCGCAAGGTAGTCGCTCGTGCTGGACGTGCTAAAGAGAAAATTAATGTGACTAGGAGCCCTCGAAGAAAAGAAAGGTTCTACCAACCAAGAAAGTACCGTTCATATACACGTGCCACACAATACAACATCTTTCTCCTCTTTTGTCTTTTTTTTTTACTTTTGTTCGGGCGCTCGTCTCATTATCCTTTTCGCGCAGTCTATCTAGAGAAATGAGGCTCGAGCACGAGGGTCGCTCGAAATAAGAATAAGCCTCGCAATTGTGTTCTCTTCGGTGCGCAATGTGCGTAATTTCCGCGATATACACGTAATTGCAATGTATCCTTCGCATGATCGGTAATTGGATGCGTTTATTTTTTTTTACTTCTTCGTGAGCGCCCGTCGCAGTGTAAAAGAGCACGATCTCGCGAATCACCGAGTGCGGGCACCTTTTGCAGCTGTTTTCGGGCACGAGCCTACGATGCAACAGATGCATGCTCGTGCACTTTGGAAGAAATATTAATTTTATTAACCTACTGGTGCCGCCAGAAGTGCTGCAGCGGCCAAGAGTTGAAGAAGACGGCAATAATCGCGCAGAATTATATTTAAATATATGAGAATAGGATATTTTGAGCTCGCCACACACACACACACACACACACACACACACACACACACACACACACACACACACACACACACACACACACACACACACACACACACACACACACACACACACACACACACACACACACACACACACACACACACACACACACACACACACACACACACACACACACACACACACACACACACACACACACACACACACACACACACACACACACACACACACACACACACACACACACACACACACACACACACACACACACACACACACACACACACACACACACGCACACACACACGCACACGCACGCACGCACGCACGCACACACACACACACACACACACACACACACACACACACACACACACACACACACACACACACACACACGCACACGCACGCACGCACAAAAACACACACGCACGCACAAACACACACACACACATGTCATATACGGGGTGTCCTTTTATGAATGGATAATCATGCAACTATCGATAGATCAGATCATGTTCTACTATATGCTAGAATTTCAGTGTAGTAAAAGTCCCACCCTTTATATTATTTGTTGAAAATTAATACCTGCTTTTGGTTTTTCGCATGCCATTTCTACAAATGATATGAATTTACAATAACTAACAAGGATCCTAACATCCCTCGGGTAATAGCCTTCGATTTTGTTGAAATTTGGATATGTGATGAAGGATCGAAAAGTAAACGATACGTATTTTTTTTTTATCGGCGGAAAAACGGTTTTAAGGGGTGAAACCACCCCTTGAAAAAAGGCAGCTCTAGGGGTAATACAGCAGTTTCACACACAAGGAGTCCACCGATTTTAATGAATCAAAAACGACAATTCTCCTAATCCGAAGCAATGAAAAATCCACTATAGTGACATTGCAAAAAAAAATTAAGTATCGTTTTTCCGCCGATAAAAGAAAAATACGTATCGCTTACTTTTCGGTGCTTTATAACATATCCAAATTTCAACAAAATCGAAGGCCGTCACCTGAGGGATGTTCCTTGTAAGCAACTTTTCAAAGTAATTAGCACGATATGCGTAGTACATTTTTTTACACCGCAGGCTATTAAAGTCACATTTTCGAATTGGTTTGTAGGAATATTTTGCATAAGATCTTTTTTCATAAGGTTTTCTTAACATTTACGGTTTAGGAATTATGTGGGTTTCGAAGCCAAAAAAAGCATTTTTTCTCTATTAAAAAAAAATACAATATATCAATGATTTTATTCAAAATGTTAAGCACATAAAAAAGCAACATTTCAATAATATTGTATAAAAAATTTCATCCAAAAATTTGGGAAATTCAGCCGGTGGGACCTGGTTTCCGGAGGCCCCTCAAAAAAGTGTCATCGTGGTGGTCAGGACAACTCATGATAGCTTCATCTGAACTTAAAAAACCATTTTTTTGTTCGTAAATAAGTATAGCTCGTGATTGAACGAAGGATTAAAAAAATTGAAATTTGAATTTTTGGCGAAGTTGTATGCAAAATAGTTCAATTTTTGGTACAATTGACACTACGTATAGCCTTGTAAAATTAGTTGTAATTGCAAAAGAAACCTTCGTTCCATCATTAGTCAATGCTGTTTTGAAGAAGAGTGCAACATTTCACTAAGATCGGTGCGTTCGTTTTTGAGAAACCGTGTCCACCGACTTCGAAAATAGTGTTTTGAGAAAACGTGATAACCTCCGTCGCTCCCGGTCGGTCTTTCCCAACGGGGGGAATTCCCAAAGGCTTTCTCTCCTAGACTTTTACTCCGATTGACTTAGAACTTTGGGAGAATAGTCTAGACGTATTGTACTATTCGATGATAAAATATTTAAAAGATGCATTTTTTGAAATGTTCAAACCCACGTAATCCCTTAAAAAGAAGACTAACAATAACAGTAGGAGGTAACAGTAGGACATGATCTGACCTATCGATAGTTGCAGGATCATCCATTCGTAACAGCACACCCTGTATATATATGAAATCTTGACTATTAGTATGTTTGGCTGTTTTGAGGACGGTCCTCAAAGCCGAACATCTTCATAATCACCGTTTCTCATATATATTTGTGTGTGTATACGTATATATCCGAATGACGGTAGAAGAAGAAAACGGAGCAAGGCGCCGACGATGCATCGGCAGGTGCTTCGGCGTAACAAGAGGAAGAGCGAGAAAGATCTCGAACGAAACGAAGGAGGACGGAAAAAAGCCTCGGAGAATCGAAAAGAGAATAATTGAACGGTGCAAATCTCTCTCGTCGGTCTATCATACAGAATTCTCTCGACAAAACGTAAAGACGGTATTTTTACGATTTAGTGGGGATAGCTTTGGCAGCTTACGCCCTTCTGCTTACTAATATTCGATGAACTTTTCGGAAATGTATGGGCCATTTCATGTGAAATTGCACTGCATTTGATCCTCACTCCGCATCGGCGTCTGGCAATTTTTCATCAGTCTAAAGCACGTCAGTTCTCATTATTTTTTAATGAAATACACAATTATTTATATTTTTTATTGAATTATTGCAGGCTATCGATATTTTCCATTTTTTTATTTTTTATTCAGTCGAAAACACGTCAGTTCCCATTATTTTTTAATGAAATACATAATCATTTATATTTTTATTCAATTATTGCAGCCTATGGATATTTGGCATTTTTTTTATTTTTTATTTAGTCGAAAACATGTCAGTTCCCATGATTTTTTAATGAAATACACAATCATTTATATTTTTATTCAATTATTGCAGGCTATCGAGATTTTCCAATCAATGATTTACACCAACAATTGTTGCACCCCGATTTATACAGTGACAAAATTGTGGTTCTAGGAATTTGAAAATATCGTTTCGTGCTTTCGAAGGAAAAAAAATAATTTGATGTATCCTGATATATGAGGATACTGGATTCAATTTTTTTTTCAAGTATTCTCTAAGGTGAAAAATAACAATTGCGAACATAAGTGAGAAGTGATTTCATATGGAAGGGTGTTTACGAATTTCGACATCACAATGACATTTTCGACCGTTTTTCCAGCTAATTTAATTGCGAAAACACTTTTAATGGCTACACAATCACGATTTTCAACCATTACCGCGAAGTTATTACTAGAGAAAAAAATTATAAAATGATTCGTGTTTTGTCCCGAAGTCCCGAAAACATCAAAAAAAGAACGTCGAAAACATGTTTTTCAACGGCGAGAAACCAGTTTAAGAGTACTTCTTTTAAAAGTGAATTTCATTTTTTTTTTGACAACGAATAAATTAATAGTATTTATTCAAACTTTGGAAATATCTTATACATATTTTCAAACAATTATTTTAATTTTTCGAAGCATTTACTCTGGAACATACAACCTGCCGCCCATCGAAGGTCGCCATGAGACTTTGCTGTTTGTGTACACTCTGGAGGCCACAGTTTTCATCGAAAATCAATCCGGTTTGAATATTACTTTAAGAACATGTTTTCCTTCTACATGAACCTAACTCTGACCAAAAAATGGAAAATTGCATTTTTAGAGGGGATAATCTAAAGAGTATCATTTTTGCCGTTATTTTATAACATTTTTTACTATAAAAAATATACTTTGAGAAATGATATTACCCCAAATTTAGGTTCATATAGAGCGTAATTACATAAAGAAACTAATCATCACTTTATAAAATTATAGGTTAGAAACTTTCTGAGCTAGAGTGTACACAAATTGAAAAAAGTCGTTCCGAGAAAACTCAAATTCAATTCAAGAAAATTCAAGGCAGTAATGAATGATAGTAAAATGAAAATGAATAGTAAATCTAATCGCTGATTAACCGGCAAGCGGTATAAATAATTTTTTACTGCCTTGAATTTTATTGAATTGAATTTGAATTGAATTTGAATTTTATCGAAACGACTTTTTTCGATTTGTGTACACTCTACCTCAGAAAGTTTCTAACCTATAATTCTATAAAGTGATAGTTAGTTTCTTTATATAATTACGCTCTATATGAACCTAAATTTGGGGTAATATTATTGTTGAAAGTGTAATTTTTATAGTAAAAAATGTTATAAAATAATAGAATTAAAAAAATCGATTTTTTGTGTCTCCAAACTGGTTTCCCGCTTTAATAGCATAGAGTCACAGTAGTAGGGGCAATTCGATGCGGAATGACTCATGCAGAGGCCGTGTATCGCAATCCTGGCCGATTCAACACGATGATAATGCCTCGCAGACTCTCGAAGAGGGAGACGCGTGCCAGCTGGTAATGCTTTTGGGGGTTTGGATTTTTATTCGCTCGCGGGGCCTCGCCATCGTTGCACTTTCGTCGTCGTTTACCAGAGCCCTGAGTGTAGGGCTCTCTTTCTCTTGGAAGCGGTACGCAAGACGATCTCGCGAGAAAGAGCAGATGCGCCGCGGTTAAATCGATGCGGGGCCCTTTAGGGGGCCCGTTTTCAGCAGTGATCAAAAGAAACGAAAGAAACGAGACTTGGTGTAGCGGCGGCGGAGCGGGGGGGGGGGGGGGGGTAAAGGAAAACGGAGCGGCACGGGGTAAAAAAAGACAATTCGTATTCGTACTGATGCTCGTTGGATTTTCTGTCAGGAGTTTTGTCAGACGGAGATATATTTTATCTCCGACCTGTGGAGAATGCACCAACGTAGATTAACGGCTCAAAGAGGGGTGACAGTTGTCCAAAAACGTTACTTCATCGATAAGTTCGATGAAAAGTACCGTAAAACGGGGCTACTTTGAACAGGTTTTGGAAGTTTTTTGTAGGAAACTTTTTTTTAAGATCTTAGATACCAACTTTTCTTGCTGCAATAGAACAGTGTGTTCTTTGGCTATCAAATGTATAAGAAAGTCAAGCTCCACAACCGCCTCACAATTTGATATATGCATTTTTTTAAGAGTCAAAGTAGCCCCGAGTGTCGGGCTTCTTTGACAGGGCATTGAAATGCAACTTATGTCAAAGATTAAGGGTTACTTTGGAATCATTTTGATAAAAAATGTAACATTTTATGCATTATACGTGGAATTAAATGAAAAACAATGATTTTTTATAACCAAATTGTCATCGTTGTTAAGGCGGCAGAACTCGAACAATTTTCGTCCAATCGACTTGAAATTTTAACTGTAGCTTCTTAGATTGCTTTAACGGTCAAGTACGAGCGCTTTTTTCGATGAATCCAAAATTGTAAAAAATATATCACTTTTGAGATGAAAATTATGGTCGAAAAAACGAACGTTTTTTCAAACACGTCTCTATTTTCCTTTTAATTATTATTAAATTCCCCCCGTACTTGACTTGATTTTTAAATTCCCTCCTAAATCCAAGTTTGCCTAAAAATCAGGTTAAAGGGTTTTTTTTTAGGCGATGAAGGGAGTTGGGGGTGGATTAATGCCAAACTACAACCCCCACGAGGTCGGCACCGGGAGACAAAGTGTTCAGAAAAATCCGGGCTTTATTTTTGTCCACGGCGCCGAAGTCGTGGAAGTTCATTTTCGGGGGTGAAATTTTGAAAAATCAGTTTTAATTCGATAACGCTTTAGGAAAAATTCATACGATTTTTGTTCAAATGGGAGCGTTGCAGCCCTTGAAAAGACGCGTCGATCGAGTATTTGATCAGCCCCCTCCAATAATATCTTCACGCCGACAAATATGGTTGCTGTATCAAGAAAAATTTTTATTGAATAACTATAGAACAATCGATTTTTTGTGGATGGTTTAAATGTACGAAATTTAGAGAATAATTTTCTCTATATGTTCGTTGCTATAGACCACTCTTGAATTTTGCTGTTTCCAACCCCTCTTGGGGGTTGAAAATTCAAAATGAAATTCTGGGGAAACTATAGGCCAAAAATAAAGAGATACGAGTTTGGCGCTATGGACAAAAATGTCGCTGAGGGTTTAAGCTACAAAGTGTTCCACGGCAGTGAATTTGTGCGGTATCTATAAAATTATCTATATCTATAAACGATCTGTAAAATATTATCTATTAACTAGATTATTTAGATAAATCATTTATCTACTCTAACAATAACTCAAATGTAGCATATTTTAATTTGACGAATTTCAATTGAATGCGTCATTTTGAAACCTGAAAATGACAGAGAAATATTCAAATGATTGTTCGTTTTTTTAAATTTGTTTACGCGTCTTTAAATGTAGGATGTCTAAAGTATCCAGCGACGTTCTTGGATTACTGACATTCAACAGGGTCTCCAAAAAATCAACGATAATATTGCAGGTGCTGATAGTCCAGGTCATGATAATCCAGAATAACCAAATATGACCTCAGTAAGAGTGTCATAGTTTTCGAGATATTCGCACTTTCATTTAACTCGTGTAAATCTCTAACTTAAGGAAATATTTCACATATTCACAGCTGCCAATACGGATGTATTTCTGTTCGGTTTTTTTCGTGCTGTCTTCCATAAGACAGTACGGAGTGTAGCTTCTCAATGTTCCAATTTGCGACTCAATCCCATCACGGTTGATGGGATTCAGCCGCACGTTGTGATATCGTCGCTGCGTCCATCAAAATAGCAGGAAATAGAAAGAGAGTAGATCATCGTTTCCTGGAAATATAAAGCCAACTGATAGAAATTGCGTAGTGCGTATGTGTTGCACCATCGATGCAGGAATTTTGCTTTGTATTTCATGCAAATGGTCGTATGTGGAAATGTTCTAGTACATTCGTATTGGATTAATTGCAACTTCATTTATCCCCTTCATTCTGTAGAAAGTTCAGAATCAAGAGCTTAATAATCGGCTCTCGTTAAAGCAAAGTAAGGCAAAAAAAACTCGTATGTACCTAATCTTACATTCGACCTTACGTTTCGCAATTTCTACCATGAGTGACAAAAATCTGTATGCTTACCTATTGTTTTTATTATCAGAAGTAGATAATAAAAAATTATTTTATAAATATAAAGAAAAATAAAGAGTGTGAAAAATGTATAATTTTACGTTGGTCCTCAAATTTCTCTATTTATATAGTACAAGTAAAAAAAATTCTGCGCATAGATATTGCAACTTGGCTTCTGTAATGTCAGTTTTATTTAAATTTATTTTTTCAAACCGTTTGGAAAATTTTTCAAGCATATAAGAATAATGGACCGATTTTGTAATATTTGCGGATTTTTTTTACAATTTATTGCAAAACGTATACTGTAGTGTGGATTTTCTCAAAATTCACTCATTTTCAAAAACCTACTAAGCTTTTCGGTGCCCGTTGAGAAAAATTGTGACTGTTTGTTTAACCCTTTGCGGCATGATGTAACACTAGTGTTACACCTAATTCAATTCAGATTTTGACGATTTAAAAGTGTTTTTAAATTAAATATGGCGGTTGTAATTGCGTTTCAAGATTCCTAGGACTTCAATAACTACTAAAACATACCTATTGAATTTTTATTTTTCACGTAGCGGGTGTCATCAATAGCGAACGTGGAAAAAAACGTGCACGCAAAGAAAAATTTTTGCTTCAAAGGGTTAAGGGGTCTTCTCACTTTAGACACTAAAAAGGCTATTTTCATGAATTTTTCGATAGGTTCATCTTATAGATATTGATATTAAAGTTGTTACACTCAATAAATACACTTTCGAAATACATTTAAAAAAAATGATTTATTTAAGTCACTATTTATATACGAAAAGGATAGTTAAAAAAAAATCCTAAAAAATTGTAGGTCTGCGCTGTTGATAAAATCTCGGAGATGGATCATCTTTAACAAAAAAAAAAAACGCTTTTAGATTCAGCATGTTAATGGCTATA
The DNA here is from genome assembly GCA_963210295.1 of Ophion ellenae. Taxonomy (NCBI): domain Eukaryota; kingdom Metazoa; phylum Arthropoda; class Insecta; order Hymenoptera; family Ichneumonidae; genus Ophion; species Ophion ellenae. Next base: position 55,254,708 of record OY723386.1, on the reverse strand, counting down.
GCGCATATCATACGATTTTTGATATATTCAAAAATAACAAAATGGCGGACAGTTTTAGAAGAAACAAAAAGAACGTGTCTTTTTCAACGATTTTGTCAATAAAAAGTAAAAATCAAAATCTAAAAGAATCCTTGATATGCGCTATAGCTATAGTTGTAGAAAATATGTGGTTAAAATTTCATAAGGATCCGTTCAGTAGTTTCGAAGATTTTATCTACAAGCCATCGAAAATCTTTGTTTCGAAAAAAACGCGTTTAAAGTTTGTTTGGATTACATGAATACATAAGTACATTTTAAAAAAATCAATGTATTTTGAAAGTGTATTTTTCAAGTGTAACAATTTTTATATCAATATCTATACGATAAACCTATAAAAAAAAATTTCATGAATATAGCTTTTTTGGCGTCTAAAGTGAGGAGACCCCTTAAGGATTCATACGAGGTGGTAAAATTAAGACCAAAACCCTGACCTAATTTCTACACAAGTGGATAAATTTGTGATTTTAGGTTTGCTTGCGTCCATTCTTCTGTCGTAATATCTGATTTCAATTTCTCAACAAATCTTCGTTTCCATTTCTCAAAAATATCCCTCGACCTTCGATATACTTGGAACCGAAATCAGTTCGATTTTTTTTCTTTGCTTGCGATATGCTTGGTGTGAAAGTATTCGTGAATCGAGGGAATTGGTTTTTCAATATTTACCTTCATTTTTTAGGCTCTTGTTTGCCCGCGATCAGCAAATGCGATACACACCACGAGCTGCCGTGGACTTCTGTGAAAACGACAAAAAAAAACCCGTCACCCTTATATTTGTACTTTGGCTTATCATGGCAGTGTGAGAGAGTGAAAAAAATGAAATTAGATCGATCGATTGGATCACGATCGTACCCACTCTCCGGTTCGCCGAGCTCGCGCGATGACTATGCGGGAACCAGAGAAAAGAAGGTAAGAGTTATCTCAAAAGATTTGCGGGAAAGATATGTAGCACAATCGGGCGAGTACAGGCTCGCGAACGATTTGATCAATGTAGGGAAGTCTTCCGCAAACTATGCCAATGTCACTATCAATCTCCGGGAATCGAAGAAAGAACATATAATTTGGACAACCAATCCAGAACTTCGTAACGATCTTTTTTCTTTTTGGTACTCAGAGAAGTGTAGCGATGGCGACACGAGTATCAAATTGATAAGAGTACGGCGCCAATTGCGGTCGTATATGTCTACAAGCGATTCAGTGTTGTAGACATCAGTGACAACGATTTCAAACATCTGTAGGAATGATTAAGGGGTCTTCTCACTTTAGACGCTAAAAAGGCTATTTTCATGATTTTTTGATAGGTTTATATTGTAGATATTGATATAAAAGTTGTTATCCTTAAGGGGTTAGCCCACTCTAGAGGCCGACAAAATAGGCTTATTGGGGATTTTTTTTTTCAGAAAAGCTACAAAATAAATCGAGATCACAAAAAGGGTGTTTATCGTACATATCAGTGACTGTATACAATAATTTTTTTTAAGCGATTAATTCCAAAATGGCGACTGTGCAGCGTTTATCTCAAAACTGAATTTTTTAAGTTGGCCGGAAACATAACTCAGACAATTTTTAACCGATTCACTTGAAATGTTGAATATATCTTGAAAAATACATTGGCTATGGAAGTACGTACGATTTTTTTTATATTACATAGTTCATTTGTTATCAACAATTATCTGACGAAAATATTTCACTTACCAAAAATGTGCCAAAAAAATCGTCAGATAATTGTTAATAACGAATGAACTATGCAAGATATGAAAAAATTCGACGTACTTCCAGAGACATGGTATTTTTCAAGATATATTCAACATTTCAAGTGAATCGGTTGAAAATTGTCTGAGTTATGTTTCCGACCAACTTATAAAATGCAGTTTTGAGATAAACGCTGCACAGCTGTGATTTTTAAATTGACCGCTCCAAAAAAATTATTGTATACCGTCACTGATATGTATGATAAACACCCTTTTTTGTAATCTCGATTTATTTTGGTGTTTATCTGAAAAAATATTCCCAAAAAGCCTATTTTTTCGGCCTCTGGAGTGGCCTAAGGCCTTACTAAATACACTTTCGAAATACATTTAAAATTTTTTTAAATGTATTTATCTAACCCAAACAAAAATCAAACGCGTTTTTCTCGAAACAACGTTTTTCGACGGCTTGTTGATAAAATCTTCGAAACTACGGAACCGATCCTTATGAAATATTAACCACACATTCTTTACAACTATAGCTATAGCGCATATCAAGGATTAAAAAAAAAATTATCTCTACTATTTTTTTTGCCAAAAACGGTAAAAAAAACACTTTTTTTTCGAAAAATGTCAATTTCGTCAAATTTCGGAACCCTATTGTTGACAAGAATATTGCCCCAAAATCAACTATTGAATAAGAAATTCAATTAAATTATTTTTCATGAGGGTCCCATAATTGAAAAGGGAGCAGAAAAAATGTCTTACCCTGGCATGTGGGGTGTCATTGTTTAAAGCTCATTGAGGAGAGTACAAAGATGTTTTTTTCATCTTTACTGAAGACTGAGAACGCCGACTCATAATGTAGTGTATATTAAAATTTATTGTATACATAATACAAGCGTCGATTCAAAATCTAGTATATTCGATAATTTATTTTATACATAATACAATACATTTATAATGAAAATATATAAAACTGATGTTCTCTAAATATTCGCAATACAACTGACTTATTTTTAGAGTCGGTACCAGTCAAAAATGAGAGATTGACGTCACGGAAGAAACGAGATTGCAAATTAAAAAAAGACCGTCGATCGTATATTTCAATAATTTTCCTTCGCCTCCTATTTTAATGCGGAAATATTGACAATGTTGGCAATTGGCTGGGACCGACTCCTAAAATAAGTCATTTGGTATGGTAAATACTGAAATAACAATAATTTTCTATATTTTCATTATTAGCTTACAGCAAGAGTATTCAAAGCTTTATTTAAGTAACCCACATGGTTTCAGTTTAGTACTACCTGACAGCTAAAGCAGAAATAAAGCATTACCTAATTAAATATCTAGTTAAAAAAAAAGTGAATTAGAATAGAATAGACAGAGTCCCGACTCGCACTTGGCCGAGTTCTTCTAGGTTGGGACGCACATTTTATAAAAGAAAAACGTGCAATCAGCCATGGAATAAGCAAGAAAAAGGTTCGTAGTGTTGATGAGACCGAATGCAAATCAATAGTCAAAAAATTTGATACCAGGCCGAATCTGTGATGTTGGTTCGCGCCTGACTCACGGGTAAACTCGAGCTTTATTCTGTCAGTCGGCTCTAGATTGATGACACGATGGAATGCTTTGTGTGAAACAAAATTTTTTTTTTCCGAAAAATCAATTTTTTTTCGGAGTTCTGGTTGCCCCCGCAAGAGTTCTGTTAAATAGCTTTACAACTTTTTTTGATCAGACAAATATTTAGAACGGTACACTCCAGAAAGTTTTATGAAGTTGCCCCCACCCCCCTGACGGAAAAAAATTGTAACTAAGAACCGAAGTATCCATGAAACGAACATAGAACTCCAGAACGATGCAAGTTCCAACTAGAACTGATTTTCATTCATTACCTCCAACTGAGCAGTAGATTGATGGCACGATGGAATGCTCTGAGTGAAACCAATTTTTTTTTCCGGGAAAATGAATTTTTTTTCGGAGTTCCGGTTGCCCCCGCGAGAGTTCTGTTAAATAGGTTTGCAACTTTTTTTGATCGGACACATATTTAGAACGGTACACTCCAGAAAGTTTTATGAAGTTGCCCCCCACCCCCCTGACGGAAAAAAATCGTAACTAGGAACCGAAGTAGCGATGAAAAGGACATAGAACTCCAGAACTATGCGAGTGGCAACTAGAACCGATTTTCATTTATTACCTCCAACTGAGCCGTAGATTGATGGCACGATGGAATGCTTTGAGTGAAACCAAATTTTTTTTTTCGGAGGAATGGATTTTTTTTCTGAGTTCTGGTTGCCCCCGCGCGAGTTCTGTTAAATAGCTTTGCAACTTTTTTTGATCAGACAAATATTTAGAACGGTACATCCCAGAAAGTTTTATGAAGTTGCCCCCAACCCCCCTGACGGAAAAAAATCGTAACTAAGAACCGAACTAGGGATGAAAAGGACATAGAACTCCAGAACTATGCGAGTGGCAACTAGAACTGATCTTCATTTATTACCTTCAACTGAGCAGTAGATTGATGGCACGATGGAATGCTTTGAGTGAAACGAAGATGTTTTTTTCGGAAAAATGAATTTTTTTCGGAGTTCTGGTTGCCCCCGCAAGAGTTCTGTTAAATAGCTTTACAACTTATTTTGATCAGACAAATATTTACAACGGTACACTCGATTAAGTTTTATGAAGTTGCCCCCCACCCCTTGACGGAAAAAAAAATCGTAACTAAGAACCGAAGTATCGATGAAAAGATACTTTGAGTGACAAAAAATTTTTTTTTTTCGGAAAAATGATTTTTTTTTCGAAGTTTGGATTGCCCCCGCAAGAGTTCTGTTAAATAGCTTTACAACTTTGTTTGATCAGACAAATATTTACAACGGTACACTCGATTAAGTTTTATGAAGTTGCCCCCCACCCCCTTGACGGAAAAAAAAATCGTAACTAAGAACCAAAGTATCGATGAAAAGTACATAGAACTCCAGAACTATGCAAGTAGCAACTAGAACTGAGAGATGGATTTTTTTTCGGAGTTCTGGTTGCCCCCTGAAAAGTTCTGTTAAATAGCTTTACAACTTTGTTTGATCAGACAAATATTGACAACGGTACACTCGATTAAGTTTTATGAAGTTGCCCCCCACCCCCCCCTGACGGAAAAAAAATCGTAACTAAGAACCGAAGTATCGATGAAAAGTACATAGAACTCCAGAACTATGCAAGTAGCAACTAGAACTGATTTTCAATTATTACCTCAACTGAGTAATAGATTGATGGCACGATGGAATGCTTTGAGTGCCAACAAATTTTTTTTTTCGGAAAAATGAAATTTTTTTCGGAGTTCTGGTCCCCCCCCGCAAGAGTTCTGTTAAATAGCTTTACAACTTTTTTTGATCGGACTAATATTTAGAACGGTACACTCCAGAAAGTTTTATGAAGTTGCCCCCCGCCCCCTGACGGAAAAAAATCGTAACTAAGAACCGAAGTATCAATGAAAAGTACATAGAACTCCAGAACGATGCAAGTTCCAACTAGAACTGATTTTCATTTATTACCTCCAACTGAGCAGTAGATTGATGGCACGATGGAATGCTTTGAGCGAAGCCAAAGTTTTTTTTCGGAGAAATGAATTTTTTCGGAGTTCTGGTTGCCCCCGCAAGAGTTCTGTTTAATAGCTTTACAACTTATTTTGATCAGACAAATATTTACAACGTTACACTTGAGAAAGTTTTATGAAGTTGCCCCCCACCCCCCTGACGGAAAAAAAATCGTAACAAAGAACCGAACTATCGATGAAAAGTACATAGAACTCCAGAACTATGCAAGTGGCAACTAGAACTGATTTTCATTTATCACCTTCAACTGAGCTGTAGATTGATGGCACGATGGAATGCTTTGAGTGACAACAATTTTTTTTTTTCGGAAAAATGATTTTTTTTTCGAAGTTTTGGTTGCCCCCGCAAGAGTTCTGTTAAATAGCTTTACAACTTTTTTTGATCAGACAAATATTTACAACGGTACACTCGATTAAGTTTTATGAAGTTGCCCCCCACCCCCACTGACGGAAAAAAAATCGTAACTAAGAACCGAAGTATCGATGAAAAGTACATAGAACTCCAGAACTATGCAAGTAGCAACTAGAACTGATTTTCAATTATTACCTCAACTGAGTAATAGATTGATGGCACGATGGAATGCTTTGAGTGCCAACAAATTTTTTTTTTCGGAAAAATGAAATTTTTTTCGGAGTTCTGGTCCCCCCCCGCAAGAGTTCTGTTAAATAGCTTTACAACTTTTTTTGATCGGACAAATATTTAGAACGGTACACTCCAGAAAGTTTTATGAAGTTGCCCCCCGCCCCCTGACGGAAAAAAATCGTAACTAAGAACCGAAGTATCAATGAAAAGTACATAGAACTCCAGAACGATGCAAGTTCCAACTAGAACTGATTTTCATTCATTACCTCCAACTGAGCAGTAGATTGATGGCACGATGGAATGCTTTGAGCGAAACCAAAGTTTTTTTTTCGGAGAAATGAATTTTTTCGGAGTTCTGGTTGCCCCCGCAAGAGTTCTGTTTAATAGCTTTACAACTTTTTTTGATCAGACAAATATTTACAACGGTACACTCGATTAAGTTTTATGAAGTTGCCCCCCACCCCCACTGACGGAAAAAAAATCGTAACTAAGAACCGAAGTATCGATGAAAAGTACATAGAACTCCAGAACTATGCAAGTAGCAACTAGAACTGATTTTCAATTATTACCTCAACTGAGTAATAGATTGATGGCACGATGGAATGCTTTGAGTGCCAACAAATTTTTTTTTTCGGAAAAATGAAATTTTTTTCGGAGTTCTGGTCCCCCCCCGCAAGAGTTCTGTTAAATAGCTTTACAACTTTTTTTGATCGGACAAATATTTAGAACGGTACACTCCAGAAAGTTTTATGAAGTTGCCCCCCGCCCCCTGACGGAAAAAAATCGTAACTAAGAACCGAAGTATCAATGAAAAGTACATAGAACTCCAGAACGATGCAAGTTCCAACTAGAACTGATTTTCATTCATTACCTCCAACTGAGCAGTAGATTGATGGCACGATGGAATGCTTTGAGCGAAACCAAAGTTTTTTTTTCGGAGAAATGAATTTTTTCGGAGTTCTGGTTGCCCCCGCAAGAGTTCTGTTTAATAGCTTTACAACTTTTTTTGATCAGACAAATATTTACAACGGTACACTCGATTAAGTTTTATGAAGTTGCCCCCCACCCCCCCTGACGGAAAAAAAATCGTACCTAAGAACCGAAGTATCGATGAAAAGTACATAGAACTCCAGAACTATGTTAGTAGCAACTAGAACTGATTTTCAATTATTACCTCAACTGAGTAATAGATTGATGGCACGATGGAATGCTTTGAGTGCCAACAAATTTTTTTTTTTCGGAAAAATGAATTTTTTTTCGGAGTTCTGGTCCCCCCCGCCAGAGTTCTGTTAAATAGCTTTGCAACTTTTTTTTGATCGGACAAATATTTAGAACGGTACAGCCCAGAAAGTTTTATGAAGTTGCCCCCAACCCCCCCGACGGAAAAAGATCGTAACTAAGAACCGAACCAGGGATGAAAAGGACATAGAACTCCAGAACTATGCGAGTGGCAACTATTACTGATTTTCATTTATTACCTCCAACTGAGCAGTAGATTGATGGCACGATGGAATGCTTTGAGTGAAACCAAATTTTTTTTTTCGGAAAAATGAATTTTTTTCGGAGTTCTGGTTGCCCCCGCAAGAGTTCTGTTTAATAGCTTTACAACTTATTTTGATCAGACAAATATTTACAACGGTACACTTGAGAAAGTTTTATGAAGTTGCCCCCCACCCCCCTGACGGAAAAAAAATCATAACAAAGAACCGAACTATCGATGAAAAGTACATAGAACTCCAGAACTATGCAAGTGGCAACTAGAACTGATTTTCATTTATCACCTTCAACTGAGCTGTAGATTGATGGCACGATGGAATGCTTTGAGTGACGACAAATTTTTTTTTTTTCGGAAAAATGAAATTATTTGGAGTTTTGGTTGCCCCCGCAAGAGTTCTGTTAAATAGCTTTATAACTTTTTTTGATCGGACAAATATTTAGAACGGTACACCCCAGAAAGTTTTATGAAGTTGCCCCCAACCCCCCCCCCCCCCCCCCGACGGAAAAAGATCGTAACTAAGAACCGAACTAGGGATGAAAAGGACATAGAACTCCAGAACTATGCGAGTGGCAACTAGAACTGATTTTCATTTATTACCTCCAACTGAGCAGTAGATTGATTGCATGATGGAATGCTGTGAGGGAAACCAATTTTTTTTTTCAGAAAAATGAATTTTTTTTCGGAGTTCTGGTTGCCCCCGCAAGAGTTCTGTTAAATAGCTTTATAACTTTTTTTGATCGGACAAATATTTAGAACGGTACACCCCAGAAAGTTTTATGAAGTTGCCCCCAACCCCCCCGACGGAAAAAGATCGTAACTAAGAACCGAACTAGGGATGAAAAGGACATAGAACTCCAGAACTATGCGAGTGGCAACTAGAACTGATTTTCATTTATTACCTTCAACTGAGCAGTAGATTGATGGCACGATGGAATGCTTCGAGTGAGAGCAAATTTTTTTTTTCGGAAAAATGAATTTTTTTCGGAGTTCTGGTTGCCTCCGCAAGAGTTCTGTTTAATAGCTTTACAACTTATTTTGATCAGACAAATATTTACAACGGTACACTTGAGAAAGTTTTATGAAGTTGCCCCCCGCCCCCCTGACGGAAAAAAATCATAACTAAGAACCGCACCCGACCCCCTGACGGAAAAAAAATCGTAACTAAGAACCGAACTATCGATGAAAAGTACATAGAACTCCAGAACTATGCAAGTGGCAACTAGAACTGATTTTCATTTATTTCCTGAAACTGAGCAGTAGATTTATCGCACGATGGAATGCTTTGAGTGAAACCAATTTTTTTTTTCGGAAAAATGTATTTTTTTTCGGAGTTCTGGTTGCCCCCTGAAGAGTTCTGTTAAATAGCTTTACAACTTTGTTTGATCAGACAAATATTTACAACGGTACACTTGAGGAAGTTTTATGAAGTTGCCCCCCGCCCCCCTGACGGAAAAAAATCATAACTAAGAACCGCACCCGACCCCCTGACGGAAAAAAAATCGTAACTAAGAACCGAACTATCGATGAAAAGTACATAGAACTCCAGAACTATGCAAGTGGCAACTAGAACTGATTTTCATTTATTTCCTGAAACTGAGCAGTAGATTTATCGCACGATGGAATGCTTTGAGTGAAACCAATTTTTTTTTTCGGAAAAATGTATTTTTTTTTGGAGTTCTGGTTGCCCCCTGAAGAGTTCTGTTAAATAGCTTTACAACTTTGTTTGATCAGACAAATATTTACAACGGTACACTCGATTAAGTTTTATGAAGTTGCCCCCCACCCCCTTGACGGAAAAAAAATCGTAACTAAGAACCAAAGTATCGATGAAAAGTACATAGAACTCCAGAACTATGCAAGTAGCAACTAGAACTGATTTTCAATTATTACCTCAACTGAGTATTAGATTGATGGCACGATGGAATGCTTTGAGTGCCAACAAATTTTTTTTTTCGGAAAAATGAAATTTTTTTCGGAGTTCTGGTCCCCCCCGCAAGAGTTCTGTTAAATAGCTTTACAACTTTTTTTGATCGGACAAATATTTAGAACGGTACACTCCAGAAAGTTTTATGAAGTTGCCCCCCACCCCCCTGACGGAAAAAAATCGTAACTAGGAACCGAAGTAGCGATGAAAAGGACATAGAACTCCAGAACTATGCGAGTGGAAACTAGAACTGATTTTCATTTATTACCTCCAACTGAGCAGTAGATTGATTGCATGATGGAATGCTGTGAGGGAAACCAATTTTTTTTTTCAGAAAAATGAATTTTTTTCCCAGTTCTGGTTGCCCCCGCAAGAGTTCTGTTTAATAGCTTTACAACTTATTTTGATCGGACAAATATTTAGAACGGTACACTCCAGAAAGTTTTATGAAGTTGCCCCCCACCCCCCTGACGGAAAAAAATCGTAACTAAGAACCGCACTAGCGATGAAGAGGACATAGAACTCCAGAACTATGCGAGTGGAAACTAGAACTGATTTTCATTTATTACCTCCAACTGAGCAGTAGATTGATTGCATGATGGAATGCTGTGAGGGAAACCAATTTTTTTTTTCAGAAAAATGAATTTTTTTCGGAGTTCTGGTTGCCTCCGCAAGAGTTCTGTTTAATAGCTTTACAACTTATTTTGATCAGACAAATATTTACAACGGTACACTTGATAAAGTTTTATGAAGTTGCCCCCCGCCCCCCTGACGGAAAAAAATCATAACTAAGAACCGCACCCGACCCCCTGACGGAAAAAAAATCGTAACTAAGAACCGAACTATCGATGAAAAGTACATAGAACTCCAGAACTATGCAAGTGGCAACTAGAACTGATTTTCATTTATTTCCTGAAACTGAGCAGTAGATTTATCGCACGATGGAATGCTTTGAGTGAAACCAATTTTTTTTTTCGGAAAAATGTATTTTTTTTCGGAGTTCTGGTTGCCCCCTGAAGAGTTCTGTTAAATAGCTTTACAACTTTGTTTGATCAGACAAATATTTACAACGGTACACTCGATTAAGTTTTATGAAGTTGCCCCCCACCCCCTTGACGGAAAAAAAATCGTAACTAAGAACCAAAGTATCGATGAAAAGTACATAGAACTCCAGAACTATGCAAGTAGCAACTAGAACTGATTTTCAATTATTACCTCAACTGAGTAATAGATTGATGGCACGATGGAATGCTTTGAGTGCCAACAAATTTTTTTTTTCGGAAAAATGAAATTTTTTTCGGAGTTCTGGTCCCCCCCGCAAGAGTTCTGTTAAATAGCTTTACAACTTTTTTTTGATCGGACAAATATTTAGAACGGTACACTCCAGAAAGTTTTATGAAGTTGCCCCCCGGCCCCTGACGGAAAAAAATCGTAACTAAGAACCGAAGTATCAATGAAAAGTACATAGAACTCCAGAACGATGCAAGTTCCAACTAGAACTGATTTTCATTCATTACCTCCAACTGAGCAGTAGATTGATGGCACGATGGAATGCTTTGAGCGAAACCAAAGTTTTTTTTTCGGAGAAATGAATTTTTTCGGAGTTCTGGTTGCCCCCGCAAGAGTTCTGTTTAATAGCTTTACAACTTTTTTTGATCAGACAAATATTTACAACGATACACTCGATTAAGTTTTATGAAGTTGCCCCCCACCCCCCCTGACGGAAAAAAAATCGTAACTAAGAACCGAAGTATCCATGAAAAGTACATAGAACTCCAGAACTATGCAAGTAGCAACTAGAACTGATTTTCAATTATTACCTCAACTGAGTAATAGATTGATGGCACGATGGAATGCTTTGAGTGCCAACTAATTTTTTTTTTTCGGAAAAATGAAATTTTTTTCGGAGTTCTGGTCCCCCCCGCCAGAGTTCTGTTAAATAGCTTTGCAACTTTTTTTTGATCGGACAAATATTTAGAACGGTACAGCCCAGAAAGTTTTATGAAGTTGCCCCCAACCACCCCGACGGAAAAAGATCGTAACTAAGAACCGAACCAGGGATGAAAAGGACATAGAACTCCAGAACTATGCGAGTGGCAACTATTACTGATTTTCATTTATTACCTCCAACTGAGCAGTAGATTGATGGCACGATGGAATGCTTTGAGTGAAACCAAATTTTTTTTTTCGGAAAAATGAATTTTTTTCCCAGTTCTGGTTGCCCCCGCAAGAGTTCTGTTTAATAGCTTTACAACTTATTTTGATCGGACAAATATTTAGAACGGTACACTCCAGAAAGTTTTATGAAGTTGCCCCCCGCCCCCCTGACGGAAAAAAATCGTAACTAAGAACCGCACTAGCGATGAAGAGGACATAGAACTCCAGAACTATGCGAGTGGAAACTAGAACTGATTTTCATTTATTACCTCCAACTGAGCAGTAGATTGATTGCATGATGGAATGCTGTGAGGGAAACCAATTTTTTTTTTCAGAAAAATGAATTTTTTTCCCAGTTCTGGTTGCCCCCGCAAGAGTTCTGTTTAATAGCTTTACAACTTATTTTGATCGGACAAATATTTAGAACGGTACACTCCAGAAAGTTTTATGAAGTTGCCCCCCGCCCCCCTGACGGAAAAAAATCGTAACTAAGAACCGCACTAGCGATGAAGAGGACATAGAACTCCAGAACTATGCGAGTGGAAGCTAGAACTGATTTTCATTTATTACCTCCAACTGAGCAGTAGATTGATTGCATGATGGAATGCTGTGAGGGAAACCAATTTTTTTTTTCAGAAAAATGAATTTTTTTCGGAGTTCTGGTTGCCTCCGCAAGAGTTCTGTTTAATAGCTTTACAACTTATTTTGATCAGACAAATATTTACAACGGTACACTTGATAAAGTTTTATGAAGTTGCCCCCCGCCCCCCTGACGGAAAAAAATCATAACTAAGAACCGCACCCGACCCCCTGACGGAAAAAAAAAAGTAACTAAGAACCGAACTATCGATGAAAAGTACATAGAACTCCAGAACTATGCAAGTGGCAACTAGAACTGATTTTCATTTATTTCCTGAAACTGAGCAGTAGATTTATCGCACGATGGAATGCTTTGAGTGAAACCAATTTTTTTTTTCGGAAAAATGTATTTTTTTTCGGAGTTCTGGTTGCCCCCTGAAGAGTTCTGTTAAATAGCTTTACAACTTTGTTTGATCAGACAAATATTTACAACGGTACACTCGATTAAGTTTTATGAAGTTGCCCCCCACCCCCTTGACGGAAAAAAAATCGTAACTAAGAACCAAAGTATCCATGAAAAGTACATAGAACTCCAGAACTATGCAAGTAGCAACTAGAACTGATTTTCAATTATTACCTCAACTGAGTAATAGATTGATGGCACGATGGAATGCTTTGAGCGAAACCAAAGTTTTTTTTTCGGAGAAATGAATTTTTTCGGAGTTCTGGTTGCCCCCGCAAGAGTTCTGTTTAATTGCTTTACAACTTTTTTTGATCAGACAAATATTTACAACGGTACACTCGATTAAGTTTTATGAAGTTGCCCCCCAACCCCCCTGACGGAAAAAAAATCGTAACTAAGAACCGAAGTATCCATGAAAAGTACATAGAACTCCAGAACTATGCAAGTAGCAACTAGAACTGATTTTCAATTATTACCTCAACTGAGTAATAGATTGATGGCACGATGGAATGCTTTGAGTGACGACAAATTTTTTTTTTTTCGGAAAAATGAATTTATTTGGAGTTTTGGTTGCCCCCGCAAGAGTTCTGTTAAATAGCTTTATAACTTTTTTTGATCGGACAAATATTTAGAACGGTACACCCCAGAAAGTTTTATGAAGTTGCCCCCAACCCCCCCCCCGACGGAAAAAGATCGTAACTAAGAACCGAACTAGGGATGAAAAGGACATAGCACTCCAGAACTATGCGAGTGGCAACTAGAACTGATTTTCATTTATTACCTCCAACTGAGCAGTAGATTGATTGCATGATGGAATGCTGTGAGGGAAACCAATTTTTTTTTTCAGAAAAATGAATTTTTTCGGAGTTCTGGTTGCCCCCGCAAGAGTTCTGTTTAATAGCTTTACAACTTATTTTGATCAGACAAATATTTACAACGGAACACTCGATTCAGTTTTATGAAGTTGCCCCCCACCCCCTTGACGGAAAAAAAATCGTAACTAAGAACCAAAGTATCGATGAAAAGTACATAGAACTCCAGAACTATGCAAGTAGCAACTAGAACTGATTTTCAATTATTACCTCAACTGAGTAATAGATTGATGGCACGATGGAATGCTTTGAGTGCCAACAAATTTTTTTTTTCGGAAAAATGAAATTTTTTTCGGAGTTCTGGTCCCCCCCGCAAGAGTTCTGTTAAATAGCTTTACAACTTTTTTTGATCGGACAAATATTTAGAACGGTACACTCCAGAAAGTTTTATGAAGTTGCCCCCCGGCCCCTGACGGAAAAAAATCGTAACTAAGAACCGAAGTATCAATGAAAAGTACATAGAACTCCAGAACGATGCAAGTTCCAACTAGAACTGATTTTCATTCATTACCTCCAACTGAGCAGTAGATTGATGGCACGATGGAATGCTTTGAGCGAAACCAAAGTTTTTTTTTCGGAGAAATGAATTTTTTCGGAGTTCTGGTTGCCCCCGCAAGAGTTCTGTTTAATAGCTTTACAACTTTTTTTGATCAGACAAATATTTACAACGATACACTCGATTAAGTTTTATGAAGTTGCCCCCGACCCCCCCTGACGGAAAAAAAATCGTAACTAAGAACCGAAGTATCCATGAAAAGTACATAGAACTCCAGAACTATGCAAGTAGCAACTAGAACTGATTTTCAATTATTACCTCAACTGAGTAATAGATTGATGGCACGATGGAATGCTTTGAGTGCCAACTAATTTTTTTTTTTCGGAAAAATGAAATTTTTTTCGGAGTTCTGGTCCCCCCCGCCAGAGTTCTGTTAAATAGCTTTGCAACTTTTTTTTGATCGGACAAATATTTAGAACGGTACAGCCCAGAAAGTTTTATGAAGTTGCCCCCAACCCCCCCGACGGAAAAAGATCGTAACTAAGAACCGAACCAGGGATGAAAAGGACATAGAACTCCAGAACTATGCGAGTGGCAACTATTACTGATTTTCATTTATTACCTCCAACTGAGCAGTAGATTGATGGCACGATGGAATGCTTTGAGTGAAACCAAATTTTTTTTTTCGGAAAAATGAATTTTTTCCCAGTTCTGGTTGCCCCCGCAAGAGTTCTGTTTAATAGCTTTACAACTTATTTTGATCGGACAAATATTTAGAACGGTACACTCCAGAAAGTTTTATGAAGTTGCCCCCCGCCCCCCTGACGGAAAAAAATCGTAACTAAGAACCGCACTAGCGATGAAGAGGACATAGAACTCCAGAACTATGCGAGTGGAAACTAGAACTGATTTTCATTTATTACCTCCAACTGAGCAGTAGATTGATTGCATGATGGAATGCTGTGAGGGAAACCAATTTTTTTTTTCAGAAAAATGAATTTTTTTCGGAGTTCTGGTTGCCTCCGCAAGAGTTCTGTTTAATAGCTTTACAACTTATTTTGATCAGACAAATATTTACAACGGTACACTTGATAAAGTTTTATGAAGTTGCCCCCCGCCCCCCTGACGGAAAAAAATCATAACTAAGAACCGCACCCGACCCCCTGACGGAAAAAAAATCGTAACTAAGAACCGAACTATCGATGAAAAGTACATAGAACTCCAGAACTATGCAAGTGGCAACTAGAACTGATTTTCATTTATTTCCTGAAACTGAGCAGTAGATTTATCGCACGATGGAATGCTTTGAGTGAAACCAATTTTTTTTTTCGGAAAAATGTATTTTTTTTCGGAGTTCTGGTTGCCCCCTGAAGAGTTCTGTTAAATAGCTTTACAACTTTGTTTGATCAGACAAATATTTACAACGGTACACTCGATTAAGTTTTATGAAGTTGCCCCCCACCCCCTTGACGGAAAAAAAATCGTAACTAAGAACCAAAGTATCCATGAAAAGTACATAGAACTCCAGAACTATGCAAGTAGCAACTAGAACTGATTTTCAATTATTACCTCAACTGAGTAATAGATTGATGGCACGATGGAATGCTTTGAGCGAAACCAAAGTTTTTTTTTCGGAGAAATGAATTTTTTCGGAGTTCTGGTTGCCCCCGCAAGAGTTCTGTTTAATTGCTTTACAATTTTTTTTGATCAGACAAATATTTACAACGGTACACTCGATTAAGTTTTATGAAGTTGCCCCCCACCCCCCCCTGACGGAAAAAAAATCGTAACTAAGAACCGAAGTATCCATGAAAAGTACATAGAACTCCAGAACTATGCAAGTAGCAACTAGAACTGATTTTCAATTATTACCTCAACTGAGTAATAGATTGATGGCACGATGGAATGCTTTGAGTGCCAACAAATTTTTTTTTTTCGGAAAAATGAAATTTTTTTCGGAGTTCTGGTCCCCCCCGCCAGAGTTCTGTTAAATAGCTTTGCAACTTTTTTTTTGATCGGACAAATATTTAGAACGGTACAGCCCAGAAAGTTTTATGAAGTTGCCCCCAACCCCCCCGACGGAAAAAGATCGTAACTAAGAACCGAACCAGGGATGAAAAGGACATAGAACTCCAGAACTATGCGAGTGGCAACTATTACTGATTTTCATTTATTACCTCCAACTGAGCAGTAGATTGATGGCACGATGGAATGCTTTGAGTGAAACCAAATTTTTTTTTCGGAAAAATGAATTTTTTTCGGAGTTCTGGTTGCCCCCGCAAGAGTTCTGTTTAATAGCTTTACAACTTATTTTGATCAGACAAATATTTACAACGGTACACTTGAGAAAGTTTTATGAAGTTGCCCCCCACCTGCTGACGGAAAAAAAATCATAACAAAGAACCGAACTATCGATGAAAAGTACATAGAACTCCAGAACTATGCAAGTGGCAACTAGAACAGATTTTCATTTATCACCTTCAACTGAGCTGTAGATTGATGGCACGATGGAATGCTTTGAGTGACGACAAATTTTTTTTTTTTCGGAAAAATGAATTTATTTGGAGTTTTGGTTGCCCCCGCAAGAGTTCTGTTAAATAGCTTTATAACTTTTTTTGATCGGACAAATATTTAGAACGGTACACCCCAGAAAGTTTTATGAAGTTGCCCCCAACCCCCCCCCCCCCCCCGACGGAAAAAGATCGTAACTAAGAACCGAACTAGGGATGAAAAGGACATAGCACTCCAGAACTATGCGAGTGGCAACTAGAACTGATTTTCATTTATTACCTCCAACTGAGCAGTAGATTGATGGCACGATGGAATGCTTTGAGTGAAACCAAATTTTTTTTTTCGGAAAAATGAATTTTTTTCCCAGTTCTGGTTGCCCCCGCAAGAGTTCTGTTTAATAGCTTTACAACTTATTTTGATCGGACAAATATTTAGAACGGTACACTCCAGAAAGTTTTATGAAGTTGCCCCCCGCCCCCCTGACGGAAAAAAATCGTAACTAAGAACCGCACTAGCGATGAAGAGGACATAGAACTCCAGAACTATGCGAGTGGAAACTAGAACTGATTTTCATTTATTACCTCCAACTGAGCAGTAGATTGATTGAACCGAACTAGGGATGAAAAGGACATAGCACTCCAGAACTATGCGAGTGGCAACTAGAACTGATTTTCATTTATTACCTCCAACTGAGCAGTAGATTGATGGCACAATGGAATGCTTTGAGTGAAACCAAATTTTTTTTTTCGGAAAAATGAATTTTTTCCCCAGTTCTGGTTGCCCCCGCAAGAGTTCTGTTTAATAGCTTTACAACTTATTTTGATCGGACAAATATTTAGAACGGTACACTCCAGAAAGTTTTATGAAGTTGCCCCCCACCCCCTGACGGAAAAAAAATCATTACAAAGAACCGAACTATCGATGAAAAGTACATAGAACTCCAGAACTATGCAAGTGGCAACTAGAACTGATTTTCATTTATCACCTTCAACTGAGCTGTAGATTGATGGCACGATGGAATGCTTTGAGTGACGACAAATTTTTTTTTTTTCGGAAAAATGAATTTTTTCCCAGTTCTGGTTGCCCCCGCAAGAGTTCTGTTTAATAGCTTTACAACTTATTTTGATGGGACAAATATTTAGAACGGTACACTCCAGAAAGTTTTATGAAGTTGCCCCCCGCCCCCCTGACGGAAAAAAATCGTAACTAAGAACCGCACTAGCGATGAAGAGGACATAGAACTCCAGAACTATGCGAGTGGAAACTAGAACTGATTTTCATTTATTACCTCCAACTGAGCAGTAGATTGATGGAACCGAACTAGGGATGAAAAGGACATAGCACTCCAGAACTATGCGAGTGGCAACTAGAACTGATTTTCATTTATTACCTCCAACTGAGCAGTAGATTGATGGCACGATGGAATGCTTTGAGTGAAACCAAATTTTTTTTTTCGGAAAAATGAATTTTTTTCCCAGTTCTGGTTGCCCCCGCAAGAGTTCTGTTTAATAGCTTTACAACTTATTTTGATCGGACAAATATTTAGAACGGTACACTCCAGAAAGTTTTATGAAGTTGCCCCCTACCCCCTGACGGAAAAAAAATCATAACAAAGAACCGAACTATCGATGAAAAGTACATAGAACTCCAGAACTATGCAAGTGGCAACTAGAACTGATTTTCATTTATCACCTTCAACTGAGCTGTAGATTGATGGCACGATGGAATGCTTTGAGTGACGACAAATTTTTTTTTTTTCGGAAAAATGAATTTTTTTCCCAGTTCTGGTTGCCCCCGCAAGAGTTCTGTTTAATAGCTTTACAACTTATTTTGATGGGACAAATATTTAGAACGGTACACTCCAGAAAGTTTTATGAAGTTGCCCCCCGCCCCCCTGACGGAAAAAAATCGTAACTAAGAACCGCACTAGCGATGAAGAGGACATAGAACTCCAGAACTATGCGAGTGGAAACTAGAACTGATTTTCATTTATTACCTCCAACTGAGCAGTAGATTGATTGCATGATGGAATGCTGTGAGGGAAACCAATTTTTTTTTTCAGAAAAATGAATTTTTTCGGAGTTCTGGTTGCCCCCGCAAGAGTTCTGTTTAATAGCTTTACAACTTATTTTGATCAGACGAATATTTACAACGGTACACTTGAGAAAGTTTTATGAAGTTGCCCCCCACCCCCCTGACGGAAAAAAAATCGTAACTAAGAACCGAACTAGGGATGAAAAGGACATAGAACTCCAGAACTATGCGAGTGGCAACTAGAACTGATTTTCATTTATTACCTCCAACTGAGCAGTAGATTGATGGCACGATGGAATGCTTTGAGTGAAACCAAATTTTTTTTTTCGGAAAAATGAAATTTTTTCGGAGTTCTGGTTGCCCCCGCAAGAGTTCTGTTTAATAGCTTTACAACTTATTTTGATCAGACAAATATTTACAACGGTACACTTGAGAAAGTTTTATGAAGTTGCCCCCACCCCCCTTACGGAAAAAAAATCGTAACAAAGAACCGAACTATCGATGAAAAGTACATAGAACTCCAGAACTATGCAAGTGGCAACTAGAACTGATTTTCATTTATCACCTTCAACTGAGCTGTAGATTGATGGCACGATGGAATGCTTTGAGTGACGACAAATTTTTTTTTTTTCGGAAAAATGAATTTTTTTTGGAGTTTTGGTTGCCCCCGCAAGAGTTCTGTTTAATAGCTTTACAACTTATTTTGATCAGACAAATATTTACAACGGTACACTTGAGAAAGTTTTATGAAGTTGCCCCCACCCCCCTGCCGGACAAAAAATCGTAACAAAGAACCGAACTATCGATGAAAAGTACATAGAACTCCAGAACTATGCAAGTGGCAACTAGAATTGATTTTCATTTATCACCTTCAACTGAGCTGTAGATTGATGGCACGATGGAATGCTTTGAGTGACGACAAATTTTTTTTTTTTCGGAAAAATGAATTTTTTTTTGGAGTTTTGGTTGCCCCCGCAAGAGTTCTGTTAAATAGCTTTATAACTTTTTTTGATCGGACAAATATTTAGAACGGTACACTCCAGAAAGTTTTATGAATGTGCCCCCCGCCCCCCTGACGGAAAAAAATCGTAACTAAGAACCGCTCTAGCGATGAAGAGGACATAGAACTCCAGAACTATGCGAGTGGAAACTAGAACTGATTTTCATTTATTACCTCCAACTAAGCAGTAGATTGATTGCATGATGGAATGCTTTGAGTGAATCCAATTTTTTTTTTCAGAAAAATGAATTTTCTTCGGAGTTCTGGTTGCCCCCGCAAGAGTTCTGTTCAATAGCTCTACAACTTCTTTTGATCACACAAATATTTATAACGGTACACTTGAGAAAGTTTTATGAAGTTGCACCCGACCACCTGACGGAAAAAAAATCGTAACTAAGAACCGAACTATCGATGAAAAGTCCATAGAACTCCAGAACTATGCAAGTGGCAACTAGAACTGATTTTCATTTATTTCCTGAAACTGAGCAGTAGATTGATGGCACGATGGAATGCTTTGAGTGAAACCAATTTTTTTTTTCGGAAAAATGTATTTTTTTTCGGAGTTCTGGTTGCCCCCGCAAGAGTTCTGTTAAATAGCTTTAGAACTTATTTTGATCAGACAAATATTTACAACGGTACACTCGAGAAAGGTTTATGATGTTGCCCCACACCCCCCTGACGGAAAAAAAATCGTAACTATCAACCGAACTATCAATGAAAAGTACATAGAACTCCAGAACTATGCAAGTGGCAACTAGAACTGATTTTCATTCATTACCTCCGACTGAGCAGTAGATTGATGGCACGATGGAATGCTCTGAGTGAATCCAATTTTATTTTTTTCGGAAAAATCAATTTTTTTTTCGGAGTTCTGGTTGCCCCCTCAAGAGTTCTGTTAAATAGCTTTACAACTTTGTTTGATCAGACAAATATTTACAACGGTACACTCGATTAAGTTTTATGAAGTTGCCCCCCACCCCCATGACGGAAAAAAATCGTAACTAAGAACCGAAGTATTGATGAAAAGATACTTTGAGTGACAACAAATTTTTTTTTTTTCGGAAAAATGATTTTTTTTGAAGTTTTGGTTGCCCCCGCAAGAGTTCTGTTAAATAGCTCTACAACTTATTTTGATCGGACAAATATTTACTACGGTACACTTGAGAAAGTTTTATGAAGTTGCCCCGCACCCCCCTGACGGAAAAAAATCGTAACAAAGAACCGAACTATCGATGAAAAGTACATAGAACTCCAGAACCATGCAAGTGGTAACTAGAACTGATTTTCAAATATTTACAACTGTACACGCGAGAAAGTTTTATGAAGTTGCCCCACACCCCCCTGACGGAAAAAAATTCGTAACTATAAACCGAACTATCGATGAAAAGTACATAGAACTCCAGAACTATGCAAGTGGCAACTAGAACTGATTTTCATTCATTGCCTCCAACTGAGCTATAGATTGATGGCACGATGGAATGCTCTGTCTGAAACCAATTTTCTTTTTTCGGAAAAATGAATTTTTTTCGGAGTTCTGGTTGCCCCCCCCCCCCCCCCGAAGCCCAAATGGATTTAAAAATAGGTGGCCATCCCCAAATTGTCACTCTATATATATATATATATATATATATATATATATATATATATATATATATATATATATATAGGTATATACACACGTATGTATATAAGTGACTCGAGAGTTAGAAGTAGTAAAGTCGAGCGTTGTCAGCCATGGCAGAATTGGTATGGAGCAGGCGGCAACACGAACCGGAAATTCGTCGAGTGCCTTGACGATGTGTCTCCCACCCCCGCACTCCTGGTTGCCAGGAGAGTGCGGCCATAAAGAAAATCCGAAAATTCATTGCCGGTAGAACGTGAAGAGTTCCCTGTACTCCGGCGCTTCATTTTTTGTAACGCGTGGTGGACAAAAAACTTCCCGCACACAAATAAGAAATACATCCTGCAGCTACACGTGGATATAGTTATTTAACCACGAAGCAGCTTAAATACCATACCCCCGTCCATATTTTTTCGCATGTCCCATTCCATTTTTTAATCTATAAATATGTACATTTGTCCGTTATATAGCTAAAGATTTATAGAGAACATTTCCTCGAATGATTTGCATTTCCGTGCACGAAACAGAAAATTGCTAACAACTTCTTGTTCCTTTCTCCCCTACTGATGACAACTGTACGAGCGTCCCTTTATTTTTATCTCCTTCTTCCCCTCTTGGGCTTCCTCTCTTCTTCCTGCATGCGAACGCTTTCGCCATCAATAACGTCGAGTTGCAGAAGAGGGCCTTGAACTGCGATGCACATTGGGTAGTCGAGGACCGAAAGGGACTCGCGATTTTCGGCAAGTGGGAAGATGCATAATGTTCGTCACGTAGCCGATGCACAATGAAATACAGAGGGAGAACAGGGTGAGGAAGTGAGTGAGAGAGAGAGAAAGAGAGAGAGAGAGAGAGAGAGAGAGAGAACGAGAGAGACGCCGGCAGATTGAGACTGAAGAGGATGAAATCGTTGCTCGAATACTAAAAAAGCGACCGACGAGTTTGGCTGACTCAGAAGCTGCGGAGTATTCTCCCGAAACTTCTATTTGAATCCCTTGGTACTTTGGCTCGTTTCTCTTCTTTTGCTCCCATTGCTTGGCGTAATCCACCACCGGAATATTAAATACAGTAAAATTGGCGTAGAGATTAAGTACAAAGAAATAATGTTCTTCCTCCCCCTCCCCTCACTCGCCCTTTTGTGTTCTCTTGCGATAAATATAAGTTTTGAGTAAGAAAGAAAAAAATGATGACTGCGTTCGACCCGGCATACAAATATCTGTCCAATACGCAACGTTTATTTTCGCTACGGATTGCGGACCCCGAATAAATTCTTACTGGTTACACAAATATACTCATGTGCATTTTGTACTTTGGCTATGACATATAATCATATATGACCATACATGTGACTTCAACCATATCTTAAGGGGCTATACCAGTGTGAACGCTGAGAATTTGGCTGATTTTCGGGAATTTTTTGGAAGAAAAGTACTCAATTGAATGTTTCGGAAAATTTTTGAATATTTTTGGCTATATTTGACCTATATTGGATAATTTGTTCGTAGAAAAATATTGAAATCCAAGCGACTTATGCGCTGACTTCGGAGTCGCAAAAATAAGTTCCTCCACTGCTGATATGATTCCGGCCGATTCAGTAGCTGAAACCGAAAAAGGAAAAATGTCGTTAAACTGGAAGGTATTTCCTGTACGATGACGTAGGATTTTCTAAAAATACCAAAATCTAACAAAATGGCGTAGTTACGAAAAAAAGTCTGTTTTCTTGTCTATAAAATGGTCGTTTTTTAATGTAAAATCGTCAATTTTCATCCAAACAAAAATATCCTACGTCAGTGTAGAGTAAATATATTCAAGAGTAATCAGTTCAAATTTCAAGTCAATCCGATAATTGCTCTTTGAGTTACAATGTCAGCAAATTTGAAAAATCTCATTTCGAGAAAAACGCGTTCAAAGATTTAACTGTCGATTTTTGCAATTACAGAATATTACATTTTCCAGGATATTCTTGAAAGTACAAACTGTCGAAAAGGCAACAAAAAAATCGCTTTTTTTAGAGTGTCACACTGGTATAGCCCCTTAAAGCGGTACGAACAATTTTTTTTGCAGATAAAGTACAAGTCCTGCCTGTGGATCGAGGCTGCCTAGGACAGGTCCCTCTTCCACATTTTGCTTACCAGACATTGTGACTTATACTGGATTCCGGGAAATTTTCATTTTTCCGAGAATCCGTCACTCATTTTAACATTTGATCTGCTTCGATGCGAACACTTTTCGCCCAGATTCGTCTTTCGAGCTGATTCGTCGAAATAATTGATAAGCAATTCATATCTTCACTGTTTTTTTTAAGCGGAAATATTTGCCACCGTGATACCTAAAGCCATGTATCACACGCTGCAAAATTTCGCCGCAGTCACGACGACATTGTAGAATTCGCAGTTTTTATAATTTCGATAATTTCGATATAAGTTTGATAATTCGATCTCCATTAACTGTATCGTAGATTTCGACGACCTCCTGAACGTAGTGACTTTGAAATAGTATATGCCCTATACATTTTTAATTAATCGATCATGATACGATAATCCTAAAAATAAATACGCAGTAGAAATTACAGTGAATGTGACAGAATTATCTCATGTTTCGTGTATTTACTTACCTTGAGATACCAATTTTCCGCGAAAAAAATCTCCATTAATATTGTGGAAGCCACATTTCATAAGTAACAATGCCGTATTGCACCAAATAAATAAATAATGCAAAACGTGCAGTGATTTGTACGCGAATCATATGTGTTCTGGTCTGAGAAGAACGACCCCGAGTTGCCGTCGCTTCGCCACGATATCCAAGAGGCGTACAGGCGACGGTTGCTGCAAGCCCGTAATTGATGGAGAGTTTGGACTATCGGAGCTTTTTCTACTGCCGGTATTATTTCGATATTTTCCAATATTGATGGCAACCTCGGGCGTCTCAAAATGACCTGACATATTAATTTATTAATAAAACGTATTATTTATTTAAAAAGTACGAATATTTTTATTTTAATATAAGGTACAAACATGGAGGTTATGTGTGGAACACAATTCCGATGAATGGCCGCCACGTCTCTGTTTGCAAACGCGTATGCTCTTTTGACGAAATTTTCAATAACAATTTTCAATACACTTTTCCTTTCAGAAAACTCCAAAGAAAGAAGTCCAATGGCGTCAAATCGCACGATCTTGGTGGCCAATTCACATCGCCGCGGCGCGAGATAACACGACCATGAAACTTCGTCTGCAATAACTGTGCAGTAACAATGCAGCAAATAACAATTTTTATGTGGTGCTCGATCGTGTATTTATCCATGATTAAACCTCAATACTTCCTGATGCCAGTTGTCAAAGATGAGTACTCTATGTTCGCCACAAAAAAATCGCGCGCAATTTAAAATGTCAGGTCATTTTGAGACACCCTATAGATTAATAACGTTAGAAACTTGAAAGTGAAGATGGCAGCAAGAGAAATAATGATAGCTAAGTGAAACTACCGAATTTATTAAAAATCCCAGTCTTTTATTGAGATCTTTATTTTGGTACTCGTGTACCAAATGAAAATACATATTTTCCTCCATGCCACTGCTGTGTTCGACAGTTGATAGTCTATAATGACCATTAATGGTCCATCAATGGTCAATGGTCACTTGGACATGGTTCAATTTACCAAGAAAAAAATATTATATTGTCCATTTCTAAACATACTCTGCTATGTTCTCAAAGATATTCAACCTAACATAAAATAAATAAGCCAAAATAGTAACTTTTGTGCAAATCAAATAGGTAGTAAACAAGCAAAATTGAATATAGGAAGATGTAAGTCAGCGTAGTAGTAGCTACCAGTATGCAAACAAATGGCATAGCTTGTGGCAGACAGGCAATGGTCACTTTAATTAATGAGATTGAGATTGTTGAAACAATCACCGCAATATGGAGAGCATCGAAAGTTTCGTCTTTCAGAGACAGTCTTACCTTATTGCAGGTGTAACCCGTGGAAGAAAAGGCCCTTTCTGATTTCACACTCGTGGATAAATAAGTTGACACTTAGAAGATATTTAATGTAGGTAATAATATTTTAAGGCTTTTGAACGTAACAATAAACACAAGTAAATTTAACTTTAATGGAAATAATACCAATAATAATCATGTTTTTATTTTTTCAACTCTGATATCGGAATAGCGGTATTATTCGAGTCCAATATCGGTTTTTCAATGTCGGATGTTTGGTCGGATATTTCGGTTTTTCGATATTATCGAAAACCAGTATCCATGCTCTAGTTTGATGCGTAAATATGTGTGCACGGTTCACGTGCGAGATCACCACTAGTGAAACAACCGATGCACTGGAATTTCAGGATTGTCGATAATATTTTGAGCTTCGTTGGTGCAATTTTACTAGTCTTATGTAAAAGATCCATAAACGACGATTTCTCCATCATTTTGCCATAAAATAATTTGAAACAACGTTCAAAATGTTTTTTTTTAATGTCGAGAGTCTAACGGTCTTGAATTATGCATTGGTTCGTTGCATCAGTTAGTAATTGACAATTCATCCTATAGTAAATACAATCTGTAAAGTTTTTTTTTCATTGAGAAAAATGTCGACCGTCATCCTCTTTTTATAACAATATCGCGTGTACACAATAAATTTTATCTCAATTGATTGTATCGTTCGATCGAAATTGGGGTTCAAAATTTCTGAGTGGTCGGAGTGTGTGGTACGTGGCCATAGTAATATGTGAATCTTCATCACAGGGTCAAGAAATTGGGGAAATATTCCGGTGATCGTTTCGTCGTGCGGACCGAACTGGAGGGAGAAAATCTATCCGGAAAGGTGAGGGACGATTAATTAAATGTCGAATAATAATTTAATGTTGCTTTTTTTCAGACACATTTTTTGTCATTATTCTAAATAGCCCAGACGTTTTACTTTCTTGCGGGGAATAAATTGTTTCTCCGTAAAAATGTATACTACTTTTTACAGTTTTGCAATGTGGGTTCAATACCCATTAAGGGGTCATGCTACCATGCGATTCGAAAAAAAATGTATTTTATTTTCCTAAAGTTTAAACTGTGATGAACATTTTGAGCTATGGTCGATGTCAAAATTACCCATGCTACGGCCATTGGTAGGAAGGGCCCGCTACTCCCAAAGGGAGATCTTTTTCTTTTGCGTTTTTTTGTTATGCATATACATTTTTCGAATATTTTTTTTTCTACTAATATACATTTTTCAGATCGAGTGACGTTATACAGCCAAAACTACATGGCCCAATTTACTTCAAAATTGGCACCAATACGTCTAAATCGATTTTCTGAGACCTGATATAGGATTTTTTTGTATATGTTGCGCAGCTATTCAAGATATTTTTGTCCACTCGTTATTCTGAGATAAAAACCATTTTTAATTTAAATTAGCAATCTTTTTAATATACAAGAAAATTCTTGGTTTTTTTTTGTTTCAGATTATTTGCGTGGCCGTGGGAATATCGTTCGTCGGTGCGTGTCGAGGCTGCGGCACATCCCTAGAACTGCTGTAGTGGAAATTTTAAATGAAACCGATTGAAATTTGTGCGACAAAATTACCGTTATAATGATAAATTATATACTTATAGTTGAAATTACAAATTTTACTATATACCTAAAGTTACAAATTTTACTATATACTTATAGTTAAAATTACAAATTTTAAATGAAACCGAATGAAATTTGTATGACTTATAGCTAAATTATAGTTAATGGTGCCTGGCGAGAGCACCGCCCCTACAGGCACCATTACACGCGCGAATCGCTCACCAACGTACGCCGGCTCATCGGGCGCACCTGATTGGCCCGCCTTTGAAAATTAATAATAATTCAGGGGTTGATCTGAGACCCACACATGCTTATATCAATCGACTCCGAATTTCACCCCCAACTTCCCATTTCAGGGAACGCATTCAGTTCTCGGACACCCTGTAGATAGCAAGTTTCATATAATTCGCAAATTAATTGTTTTTTTTTCGAAAAAATCGATACTTTGTCGTACAATTATCTTCTGCAGATTCAGTAGCCTTTGGCGGATGAATCTTTGT
This sequence comes from Ophion ellenae, assembly GCA_963210295.1. NCBI lineage: Eukaryota > Metazoa > Arthropoda > Insecta > Hymenoptera > Ichneumonidae > Ophion > Ophion ellenae. The sequence continues at coordinate 55,227,581 of OY723386.1, read as the reverse complement.
TCAAGAAATTATTATACGCTTAAAAATTCAATTTTCCATCAGGAGCCTCATTATTCTGAACGAAGTGGATTCTGGATTGAGTACGTCGAAGGTGGGTTGTATACAGAAAAGTGTGATAGACCATCAATTGCTAAGAGAAAAGAAAAAGAGGGGCGGCGGGAGGGAGCGAGAGAGAGAGAGAGAGAGAAAGAGAGAGAAAGAGAGAGAGAGAGAGAGTGCGAGGCAGGTGCGATTTTGCTTGCGGAGCTCAATCGGGCGCTTTCTTTAGCGACAGAAACTGCAGCTGCGTATATACGTGTAATGTCTTTTGGCCATACGAAAAAAGAACGAGGTTTTAACCCGGCGGCTTTTGCCTCAATGCCATGTTCGAGCTCTTATGGATCTCTGCTTGCCCCCCCCCTCTCTCACTTACTTTTAAGCCTGGTACCCCATCCTCTCATCCTCGGTGCCTTACGATTCCAGGATCTTATCAATATGTGTTAGGGCTTGATGAATCCACGACATCCGGACGAAAGGACTTCATAATTAAGCGCGCTTTCTGAATAACTGGCTGAAATTCTCGTCACAGGTTAAGAAAGAGTTGCAAGAACACAATCTGCTATTTAAAAAAATCATAATTATGAGAACGTTCGCTCCAAATTCTTCTTTATCGCAAAAATGTACTAAAAATGGGTTATAAATTCACACTGAAAGATCGCATCTGACGTCCGTCAAGAAATAAGTTGCTAGAGCGAAAAAAATTGTGGTACTGACGCATAGAAACCTGTAGTTATTCTGGAATCACAATCAGTATTCATCTCATTTGTTCCCCCATTGTCGCTCTAGTTTCCCGATTCCGCATACTCTACCTACCCGTTTTGCCCTTTGGGAATGTATACGTATATGTATAGGGTTGTTCCGGACGGGGACCACTTGTAAATCACAGAAGGGGGTCTTCGATGGGAAAAATTCAATCGAATAGTTCAAAGCAGTTTTCTAAACGAGTTTATGTATACCTATATACACAGGGTGTCCTGTTATGAATGGATAACCCTGCAATTGTCGATAGATCAGGTCATGTCCTACTATATGTTGGAATTTCAGTTTGTTAAAGTCTCACGATTTTCGAGATTTTGGGCTTTGTGTTATTAAAAAAAATCATCTGTTTTTGGTTTTTCGCATGCCATTTCTACAAATGATGTGAATGGACAATAACTAAGCAATTTTTTTACGTAATTGGCACGATGTGCGGAGCCATTGTTTTTACACCGCAGGCTATCAAAGTCAGATGTTCGAATTGGTTTGTATGAAAATTCTGCCTACGATCTTTTTTCATAAAGTTTCCTCAACATTTTTAAGGGTAAAAAGAAGACTTTTCTCGATAAAACAAACAACCAAGAGTATTTTTTTTAACTGAGTCAAAAAAAGTTATTATTTGTAGAAATGGAATGAGATAAACCCGAAGCAGATGATCTTTTTTCTTGAAAATCGTGGGACTTTTACTGAAATGAAATTCCAGCATATAGTAGGATGATCTGACCTACCTACAGTTGCAGGACTATCCATTCGTAACAGTACACCCTGTATATATATGGGACATTCCACGCCATTTCACCTAGGCCGTGACCCCGACCATTTTTAATTTTCCTGATTTTTTTTTCGTAAAATTTCATCCCATGAAAGTTTTGCGAAAAAAAAAACAAAAATTTATAGCAAACTTTTCAAATTAAAAATTAAAATCAAAATTTTTATTCAAAACAAAAAAATCAGTTTTTATTTTAAATTATTATTTTTTCGTTAAATTCAGCACAAATGAAAAATAAACCGTTTCAGGACTGTCCGAGCCGAATTGGAAATCACAAAATCATTAATAGCAGTATTGAAGCTTAAAATCATACAAATCTTCCCAAAAATATGATGAATTCGAAAATAGAAGAAAAAATGGGCCCACGACGAGACTAGTCTTAGGTATCATAGAATGGGTCACTCTATTTTAGAGATTAAAAAAAATAATAAAAAATGGTAATCACCTTTTTAAAAAGTAGTTTTCACTTTAGAAGTAAAAAAAACGTTGACATTGATAATTGATAATTTTTTCATATTTTTTAACGAAAGTATGCTTCAAAGTGAAAAAAGTTATATATCGACATTTGTCGATATCTAAATTAGTTCAGGAGTTTTCAGCGTTTAAACGTTTCCAAAACTTCCAAAATCGAGATTTTTTGGAAAATTATAACTCCTGAAAAAAGAGATAAAAAGCTAAAAATTGGAGAGGATACTGCTTTTATGGGGTACAATTTTACATAAAAAAATCAGGAAAATAAAAAATTGTCGGGGTCACGGGTTAGGTGAAATCGCGTGGAATATCCCATATATATATATATATATATATCCAAGTATAGGCACGTGGGAAAACCTAACAATCATTGTCGAGAGGCACCTGTGCGGAAGAGGAATTCTTCAGAGTGGTGTAATGTCAACTCTTGTCCTTGATACACGGTGCAGCTGCTTTATAAGGGTGTAATAACCCTTCTCGCTCTCCATGTCGTTCGTAACTTCCGGGAATCACTCTTACACCCTTTCATATTTTTATTGACTCTGTGCCTCACCACGGGGCAGATTCTCAGTATACCCAACGAAATTTTTTATTGCTCCGTTGGTGTGTTATGAGAATTGAAAAGAAGTTTACGACTCTTTGTGAGCCTTCATTTTATCATTTATACACTATTTTGTAACGCCTATAGTTTCGATATGGCAGATTCCTTTGAAAAAGTATTCCATTTTTTCCTCCTCGTTTGAGGAAAGAAGAATAAATCGAACGTGGAGAAGAAAATCAAATCGATTGTTTCTCTTCTCTCGCACAGACCAAATTTCAACGTAGTCAATTGATTCCATTTGGGCTTTGACAATCACCTTATCAAAAGTTTATCCCATCAAATCGTTGCTCTCCTGTATCGTATAAAAAGTTGAGTTACTCTTGAATCCTCCGACATGATATAAGTACCAACTAAACATTATTTACGCGATTCTTTTTCAGTACATTTTGTCACTTTATTTTTCCATTTCGAGTGCTTAATTATGAAATTATGTTATGAACCTTTTTTGCGCTGCCAATATCCCAGTGACGTCGTATCGGTGGATGCCTTGTGAAACGTTCGAGACACAAACATTTTGGTAAGGGGATCCTGTCATTTTTGTCGTGCAAGAAAGATACATCTTTTGATGCAACGTTCTGTCGTGAAGGGGCATCATACGAGGGTATTATTAATGACCGCGAAGTCAAGGTACGCGTGATCCAGATCGATTGCAAAATGTTCGGAGCTCTCCTGCGGTGGCTTATGTAAATGTGAGCTTCTTTTGTACGATGTATACTTTTGAATCAACTGTCGAGAAGCAGCGGGGCGCGCTTTCTTCGCACGATCAATCAGGGCTATTTACGCGTGTTTTTTTACCCCAAAACGTTCGTTATATATATATATATATATATATATATATATATATATACACACACACATATGAATGTATCTACGGATATATTCGTGCCTTCAATAGACCAGAAGGGCTTCAATCTGTATTTATACTTACTTTTGCAAACTTTATAAAAGTTTGAAAAGTACGCCAAGCGATAAAAAAATCCCCCTGAAAACAATGTTGGTTGTTTCACCACATAAAAAATATCTGGTTAAGGTTAAAAATAGTAATCATAATTGGTTTTAATCCAAACAATAGATCTATTTTATTTTTGTCATAAACCAATTGTACAAAAATATTGAATTTACTTATAAAATAAACAAGTACAATGTACGTACTATGCAGGTGTACAAGAAATGTTGTACACAAAATCGTGATACCTTAGAAATACCTTTATCGAAGATGTTTTATTTTTATTTAAAAAATCATGTTATTATAACGAAAAATTGATGTCTCCATTAGAGAAAAATACAACGTATGAACCTCACAAGTATACTGGAAATGCTGTGTAAGGTCTTGGCGCTCGGGAACATATAAAGGGTGTCTCAAAATGACCGGATATTTTTAATTGCGCGCCATTTTATTTGTGACGAACGTAGAGTACTAATCTGTGACAACTGGCATCAGGAAGTATTGAAGTTTAGTCACGGAGAATTACACGATCGAGCAACGCATAGAAATTGTTATTTGTTGCATAGTTACTGCTTAGTGCGCGCCGCGGCGATGTGAATTGGCCACCAGGATCGTGCGATTTGACACCGTTGGACTTCTTTCTTTGGGGTTTTCTGAAAGGAAAAATGTATGCGAATGATCCACAAACTATTCCGGAGGTCAAGGAAGCGATTGGACGCACCATTAATGAAATTAGTCCGCAATTATGGCAAAATGTTATTGAAAATTTCGTCAAAAGCGTTGGGGAACAGGGACGAGGGGGCCATTTATCGGATATTGTGTTTCACACATAACCTCCATATTTGTACCTTATATTAAAATAAAAATATTTGTATTTCTCAAAGAAATAATACGTATTATTGAAAAGTTGAAATGTCAGGTCATTTTCAGACACCTTGTAGAATGTTCATTAGAGTGGCCCAAATTTGAGCTCTATTTTTTTCCTTTTCTCACCATCTAATTATCTTCTTTAAAGAGGAAAAAGCATTGTGACGAAATCTGCGAGCGGTCAAAAAATATTTAAACGTCGCTCAAGCCTCCCAAAAATTCAAATTTTCATTAAAAAATCGATTTTTTTTCGTTTACTTCTCACGCATGAATTTTACGCTTTATAATTTTTAAATTAACCCCGCGAAAGCTGCATTCGGTCAATGAATATTTAGTGGTCGCTCAAAAGCTTCGAAATTTCCAGATCTCGCCATTTTTTTATTTATTTATCTCAATTATAAATTTGGCGCTTTGTAAAATTTTCGAAACAATTAATCGTTTTTCTTTAGAAACAGATTTTTCAGTTACCTCACACTTCTAACCCAAGAATTATAACCTTTGTTCTCATAAAATAATTCTTCAAAGCTCTTGTCCGTAAACAAAATTATAGGTCCCCCTTCTATCGGCTTAGAAGTATGAGGTAAATTTAAAATTCCGTTCCAAACGAAAGAAAGGATTAATTGTTTTGAAAGTTTTACAAAGTGTTAAATTTATGAGTGAGAAGGAAACAAAAATTCGCGACAATTTGGAATTTCAAAGCTCTTGAGCGACGACTAAATGTTCATTGGCCGGCTGGAGCTGTCGCAAATTTAATTTTGAAATTATAAAGCGTAAAATTTGTAGGTGAGAAGTGAACGAAGAACAATCGTCTCTTTAAATGAAAACTTGCACTTTTGGGAGACTTGAGCGACCTCTAGATATTTTTTGACCGCTCGCAGATTGCGCGACAATTTTTTTTTCTTTAAAGAAGATAATTGGCTGGTGAGAAAAAAGAATAGAGCTCAAATTTGGGCCACCCTGATGTTCATTTGTAGAAAGGGGGCATCCATTAATTACGTGAGGTGATTTTGGCGATTTTTCGACCCCCCCTCACCCCCTGGTGAGAAATCGTGAGACTTTGCTCGACCCCCTCCCCCCTCCCCTAATCTCACGTGAGATTTTTCAAAATGCATACGTTCACGGAAAATAAATTGTAGTAGAATTAACTGCGGTTGTAGTACCATTTACTCCACCATGTAAAGTAGTAGGGAGACTCTCCCTACGTGATAAAAATTATGTGATTAGTAAAATTACTAAAATTACGTGATATTTGCAGAAGCCCCCCTCTCCCCCACGTGAGATTGGGTGAGATTTCGCTCGACCCCCTCCCCCCCCCCCCAAACGCACGTAATTAATGGACGCCCCCAAATGACATGCAAAAAACAATAAGCAGATGATTTTTATTTGGAAAAACGTGGGGCTTTTGCTAACCTGAAATTTCACCATATAGTAGGATATGATCTGACCTAACGACAGTTGCATGATTATCCATTCATGACAGGACACCCTGTATAATTGGTTTGAACATTCATACTTAATGCCGCTCCAAAGATTAGATGAGAAGACGTGAATAAAACGAAAAAAAAATCGTCTGGAAATGAACCAGCGGGAGACCGGGAGTGACGGCGGAAACAGAGAGCGAGAGAGAGAGAGAGAGAGAGAGAGAGATCGGTCAACTAAAATGGCAGGTGGAAAAGTAGTAATGTCATATCCGGCTCATTTGCATCATTCGCGATATTCCTATATCGAATTAAAGAACAAGAAAGAAGAAATCGCTTGCAATTGCGCATCTGCCGAAGGTTATCGATGAGATCAAATCGTTTGATGATTGGACGACATTTCGAGGATTAAGAAATGCTGGGATTTGGGGTTTTCTATTCTACACATCTTTTCAAAAACATTGAGGACGGGGAACGCGATAAGATTAAAAATAAAACATTCAGAGTCGTTGTGTCCTGAATTTAAGGCGTTACCCCCACTTGTAGCGCAAAAAAGGCCTTTTTCATGAATTTTTTAAAAGAAAACTACAAAACTTTTTTAATCGATCAATATACCATCTTAAAGAACACATTTTGAAGAACTTTCAGTAATTTTTTTATTGAAAAATATTACATTGTTTAGTGGCAAATGGCCGTCAATGAAATAATGTTTTTATATACACGGTTTGCGGTGACCAACAAGGCGGCGAAGTGGATCATCTGAAAAAAAAAATGCGGATGGATTTAGTCAAATATAAGTATAAACTAGTCTTTAATCGAAGGATTTAAAAAAAGATTCATTTTTCACAAAATGGCGGACAGTCAAAGTTAATGGTTCGATTTTAACGAAAAAAAACGGCCGTTTTTTGGCTATAAAACGGCCATTTTTTTTCGAAAAAAAATCGAACGATTAAAGACTACATTTTTATGTATTAAATAAGCCTGCAAAATTTCAAGAAGATCGGTTCATTAGTGTTCGAGTAATCTTGGTCACCGACTTCAGAAATGTCATTTTGACGCGTTTAAAGTTTCTCTTTCAACGCTCTTTCAACGCGGATTCTCCTCTTTCAACGCTCATATCTCAGTCAATTTTGTTCGGATTGACTTGAAATTTTCAGGACATATTCTCAGATACTTATACTTCAAAAAAATACAATAACAAAAAAATCGATTTTTTCAAAATCGCAAGTGGGGGTAACCCCTTAATAGGATTGCAGAAAAGAATATCGCTTTTGGGGGCTTTATCTGCCGTTTTCTTTTTCTCTCTGTCTCGTTCTCTTTCAATCTCCCTTTTAAACACGTGTCTCACGCCCTTCTAATACATGCGCTCGCACTCGGAAATTTTTACCATTGCCCGTTTGGATAAAAGGGCGATAGTTTATTCCAGCTTGTTGCTTAAGCTTATCTCGTCTCGGCGATGCGGGTACTACACCTGCCCATTTTTTACGTTTTGACGAAACGTTCGCCAAAGTTACGAATCATCCGGAAGCCTTGCTAATGCAATTCGAATAAATGCTAATTAATAATTACGCCGGTAAGCGCGTATCGAGAAAGAAAATGATCATGTTCGCAACCAATTTTTTTTTTACAACTGAAATAGTGTAGTGATCCGATAACGGATTTTCTTAACAAGCGTTTCGTAATACATGAGATACCGTCGGAGTCAGACGCTGTGGATATGATTATGAAACAGATAGTGTAATAGCGTTGGATAAGTCAGCCAAGTAAATACTACAACTATTATCGTTCTCTTTAATTCGTATACTAGCGAGTTGTGTCTTAAGTTACGATGAGTTGCGATAGCTTTTGGGGAATACCTTTTATCTGAATCGCAGTATGGAGCCGATATCGTTGAACGCTTATCAATCTGCCCTTTCTTCGTTCGAATGACCTAAATGACACTCTCGTATATCGGCCAGATACGTATGGCTCTACATTCTCTCTTAAGCCCTTAAGGGGTTTTCTGTGACGACCAGAAAATCAGGGTCATTGGGAAAAAAATTGAAGGAATAAGTAATATGATTAATAATCATATTACTTATTACTTCAATTTTTTTTTCGAATTTTGTCGTTTGTACTACGATCAATGCAGTGATTAAAATTTGTAATTTTCCTTTTAAAGTACAATCTAAGGTACTTTTTACACGTATTTTTTATAATTCTTCAATAATAAAATTCTATAATACATTTTATGATGTAAAATACGTTATTTTATAGTATTTTTGACAGCCGAAAAATACACCACTTTCCGTTGCCGAAATAAATATCATTTTTCGATCGGGCAGACTTGGGACATTTATTATCAAAAAGAGTCCAGTTTCAGCTATAAATATGCGTGAAAATGTTTGCTTAATGTTAAATAGAAAAAAATGGCGATTTTTTTCGTGAAACTACATTTTTCCGAAGGTATGCTTCATTTGAACAATTTATTTTAAAAGCTGAAAATGTAACGGCAATTAAAACTATCAGAACATAAAGTAGAATCAATAGAGGGTATGCCAGAATTTTTTCAATTTTTTTCAGATCTAAGTTCGTGAGGGATAGCAAGGTTGTGTACCAAATTTAATCTACAAATATTGATAATTAAAGAAGTTATAAACAATCTCGTGAAGGACCTTTGAATGTGAGGGGCTCAACGGTGTGCTTGATTTTGGCTTAAAAACAATTTTTTTGTCTCAAAACAGACAATATTGACTATGACTCGACGGAGCCTTTATTGTTGTGTTTAAATCAATAAAGAAAAAATTGTGAATTCTTTTTCGATTTTTCGAGGGACCATTACATTATTACTGTTAATAACTAATGGAAAAAAATGTTAAGGAGAAAAATGTCTGTCAGGACTGAACTACTATTCGCTATTTGGTACACTGAACAAGTGTACCAAATTTCAAGTCAATCCATGAATTAAATGTCGAGAAATCCTCTGCACCGTTTTGAAAGACATAGTTTCGAGAAAAACGCGTTTAAAGTTCCACCAGCAGTTCTATCGTAATCACAAGTTTAACTTCGATCTGCGATTCCTGCACCATAAATTGGACCTTCTTCTTCAATTTGAGTTGCCTCAAGCGACGATCGATTTTCTATTATTTTCCCTGGTAAGTTTTGTAGAGAGATCGGACAGAACATGAATTAAAATTATCAACGCTCCCACGCATGGGACTGAAAAGAGTTGCATTCTCGATTCGTATATCCGACGGTGCGAATGACTTCGTCCGCTCCTTAAGAGGACGACATATTGATTGGACGAGTTTGGGTTATAAAAATCGTTGCAGCACGAAATGAATGGCCTCGTTAGTGTGAAACTGGCAGAGCAGCATCTCGGGAACATAAAAATAAACGTAATAAAGGGTGTCTCAAAAGGAACTGACATTTTAAATTGCGCGCCATTTTTTGTGTGCCGAATATAGGGTACTAATCTTTGACAACTGGCATCAGGAAGTATTAAGGTTAAGGGGAGGGTAGGGGTTTCAGCTTGAAAAAAAAAACACTTTTTTGCGAATTCTTTGCATCTATATGCATAGAGTAAATTTATTGAAACCTTTTGTACATTGTTAAATGCCATTTCAAGAACATTCCGTGCAATTTGTACGCGAAAATATCCACAAACAAGCCGGTGCCGCGTTTTTTTCGAAACTACTTTTTCAAAGTCCGTGTTCACTGCCATTTGAAAACTACATGACCGATTTATTTCAAACTTGGTACACACTTTCTACATATAAAATACCTCCCCCCAACGATTAGTCTGAGTTTTTTTTACATTGAGGGGGTTTTTCACCCCCAACATGGCGGAATTTTTCGTGAAAAATAGCACTTTTCACTTTACATGACCACCAAAAATTTAGAAATGAAAAAAAAATTATCGAAGACCGTTGGGGGGAGGATTTGATGATACTTTGACTAAATTCTAATGGTACTTGATTTCGGATAATTTCTAGCTGAGATACAGTGAACACCACAAATTGTGTTTTTCCAACGGCGTTCTTGGAAAAGCTTTGTCACCGGTTTGTTTGTGGATATTTTCGCGTACAAATTTCACGGAATGTTCTTACAATGACACTTAACAATGTACAAAAGGTTTCAATAAATTTACTCTATGCATATAGATGAAAAAAAATCGCAAAAAAGTGTTTTTTTTTTCACGCTGAAACCCTTACCCTTCCCTTAAGTCATGGAGAGTTATACGATCGAGCAACGCATGGAAATTGTTATTTGCTGCATTGTTACTGCATAGTTATTGCAAACGAATTTTCATGGTCGGGTTATCTTGCGCCGTAGCGATGTGAATTGGCCACCAGGATCGTGCGATTTGACGGCATTGGACTTCTTTTTTTGGGGTTTCCTGAAAGGAAAAGTGTATGCCAATGATCCACAGACTATTCCGGAGCTCAAGGAAGCAATTGAAGGCACCATTAATGAAATTAGTCCGTAATTAAGCCAACATGTTATTGAAAATTTCGTCAAAATAGTAAACGCTTACAAACAGGTACAAGGTGGTCATTTATCGAATATTGTGTTCCACACATAACCTCCATGTTTGTACATTATATTAAAATTAAAATATTCCTACTTATCAAATAAATAATACGATTTATTAATAAATTCAAATGTCAGGTCATTTGGAAACACCCGATATAATCTGATAGGGGTGATATTTCTATTAAGTATCCTGCCGTAAAGGCAAATCATTGGTGAACGAGTGGTGAACATTATGGTAAAAATTTACTCGATACAATTCGTCTAACTGAGGCGCCTTAAAATTGGCCTTAAAGCAACTGTATGTACGGCCTTTTAATTTTATCAGCTGCCACATATTTGCACGTGTAATATACGCTCGTTCTATTGGTCTCACATGACCTGGCTAATCACGTAAGCTGACGGGCCAAATTCCAAGACCATCATGGATCGAAAAGAATAATCGTGAAATAACGCTCCGCTGGAAGTGGTGCTGCCGCTCAACATCGACGTCCTGCATTAAAAACTTTACTGTTTTTATTTATTTTTTACTAATAAAACAAGAGGGTCTTAGGGTTATTGTCCCATCTGGCCAGTGCATCAAAAACCAGGACTTATGTGCTGTAGCTGCCACCTATCGGAAAAATATCTAAATGGCATTCGTATAACGGATTCTCAGTGATGGGTGGCGAACCATTACCAACCGTCGATATTGTACTCAACGTTGTCGGCCGTTGGTAAGTAACCAACTGCCAGTAACGTTGACTCCGTATATCGACTACTATATTGTACTCAACGTTACCGGCCGTTGGTAAGTGACCAACTGCCAGTAACGTTGACTAAGTATATCGACGGCTGGTAAGTCTTCCCACTAGTCACCCACTACCGAGAACCTACCCTACAGATGCCATGAAGATATTTCCGATAAGTGGCAGCTATCGAGTAGTCGGGACCTATCTACGCACTTCACTCTTCCATGCCGACGGTCGAAGCTTCAGCAATGTCACCGTAAATCCGTATCATCCATTTACCATTGCTCGGTAAATTAGTGACCTCATCATCCGCTAAACGAAGTGTCCAGCGGAAAATCGAACAAACGTATATCCACGCTCCTTCTGATTTTTCACTTTTGCTCATTCTCCATTTGAACGACCTTCATTGATCATTCGCTTGCTCGTTTGTTCACTGCAACCGAGTACCATGAATAGGAGCATTGTACGATCGAGACACATGTCATTGTCGTCTTCGATACCATTGAAATTCAATCGAAAATTCGCCTTTGATTAAAACCCGCTAGAGAGGTGCTCAACGTCTAGCGCAGAATGCGTTCTATTCAACATCATGAAAAACAGTATCACCAGCAGTGCGGCTTAATGGGGCGTGTTTGTGAAAACGTGAAAGTCATTCGGTTTTGCACGTGCGCGATGTTGACTCATCCGTTCGAGATTAATTACAACGAGGCTCATGATCGCGAGGGTCTTTGATCGGACGCCACAAGAGTATCATTAATCAAGGATATCATCTCGTGAGATACGATCTAATTGCTCTTCTCATCGGAAACGTTTGATGGACCTGCCTTCATTGCGGTATCACTGGACCAAACAATTTCACTGACAAATTAACGCAATTGGGAAATAAAGGGTGTCTCAAAATGACCTGATGTTTTAAATTGCGCGCCATTTTTTTTCGTGGCGAACATAGAGTAGTAATCTTTGACGGCTGGCATGAGGAAGTATTGAGGTCTAGTCATGGAGAATTGCACGATCGAGCAACGTATAGAAATTGAGAAAATGCACTACAAAAATGGTGAGCCGCAGTGAGTGCGAGTGTTGACGAAAGTCCTTCCACCTCGAGTACGTCATCGTGCTCAGCGATTGAACATTTCAAGATGCTTTGTGCAGCGAATTTTCACGAAAGATCTGCGTATGCATGCTTACAATACCCAATTGACACAAGAACTGCGCGCCAGCAGAAGATGCGCAGCGCCGTACATTCGCCAATTGGATATTGGAGCACAACAAATCGATGGTGATTTTTCGAAGAAAATCATCTTTGGCGATGAGGCGCATTTTCAACTTAGTGGCTATGTAAATAAACTAAACCATTTATCGGGTATTGTGTTCTACACATACCGTAAAATGAGGACACTTTGAACAGGTTTTGGAAGTTTCTTGTAGGTAACTTTTTTTTAACATCTTAAATTCTAGCTTTTTTGGTTCCAATAGAATAATGTGTCATTTGGCTATCAAATGTATAAGGCCCAGCTCCCCCTCCCCAAATTTTATACATTATTTTTTTAAGTGTTACTCTAGGTGCTTCTTAAGAGTGTTGAGTGTTACTTAAAGTTTCTTAACTTAATATTTTTTTAAAGTGTTACCTAAAGGGTTATTTTGACATCATCTTGATAAAAAAATATTATTTTATGCATTATACATGGAACTAAATGAAAAACAGTGATTTTTTTTTACAATCAAATTGTCATCTTTATCAAGGAAACATTTTACATAAAAATACCAGGTACCTAGGGTACTGGTGATGATGCCTTAAACGCCTCTAAAGGCGTTTAAGGCATTATCACAGTATACATTTTTCAAAAAAATGATTTTTTTTGTATTGTTCGATAGTATAAACGGTTATAAGAATGGACCTGGCATCGTCGATTGATCGTAAGTAGAAAATTTATATGAAAATTCCGCACTCGGAACTTTAAACGCGTTTATCTTGAAATGTCGCTTTTTCAAAACGGTGTACCCTCTCGAAGAAAGAGTTTTCAAGCTATCCGTCTCAAATTTTGACACAACATTCTTCACGCCATTATTTATCTTGCTATCAAAGCTTTTTTTTCGAAATCTACATATTTTTTTAACGAAAAACTATCGAAAAAAAGGCTAAATTCGATACTTTTTTTCAAACCACCGCCATTTTGACCGTTTTGATTTTTTAAAAACCCTCCATAGCAATATAGCGGTTTTCATACTGACCAATAATTTTTTTTACAAATTTTGTTTCAGATAATAGTTACGGCCACGATCATGTACACCATGAGGACACCTTTTTTCGATGCCATGTTCAACCGTTAAAAAAATGTGAAAAAATAAAAATGAACGTTAAAAAAATTAGTTTCTGTTCTTCACGAGTGCTTTGATTTGACATTTGAAAAAAATCAGACTGATTAGCGTATTTCAACCGTAAAAAAGATCGCGCAAATCAGCTATTTTTCGACCCGTTACACTGTAATGATTTTTTAATCAATCTTATAATTATCATTGCGATCAAAATCAACCTGAGCATCATTATAATAAATTTGAGCAATAAGTTTAAATGCGCACACATTCAAACCGTATTTTCGCGCTCTGTTAAAGTAACCCCGAAAACTATCAAGGTTACCCTTAATGTCAATTCAACCCCGTTTTACGTTAACCTCCATGCTTGTACCTAACATTAAAATCAAAATATTCGTACTTTTCAAACGAATAATACGTTTTATTAGTAAATTAAAATGTCCGGTCATTTTGAGACATCCTTTGGTACGGTACGAGATTATCGTTGGAAAATGCGATAACAATTCATCGAATACGTTGTACGTATCGATTGGTAGGACAAAGGCGTTTGCAGGTACGATATCTGGAAATAGGATAGAGTCTATCGCGGATGAATCAGAAGCTGATGCCGTTTCGGTTGCCACTGGCTATGAAGCAGATATCTCTTCATGGGCGAAACGCGTCCTAGATCCTTTCTATCGAAGGAACATAAGGGCCAGGGGAAGGGACAAGGGAGGAGGGGCAGTTATAACGTGCTTTAGGTGGGGAAAGACATTTATTCGATGGTAAAAGAGTGGGATGTACCAGCTGACAAAAGGGGGCAGCCTATACAACGAAAAGTTCTCCGACTCTCTCTCTCTCTCTCCCTCCCTCTCACTCGCGCTCGCGTACGCGCTCCCGCGTTAGTATCCCACAAGTTCTCAGTCGTGGCTGACATTCGTAACGCTAATCATCGTAAGCCGCGGAAAAATTGTTATTTTTTGCAGCCATCAAGACTGCATAAAAACTACCGCGTATAGTACGTATTTCGGATAAAAGTTTGGTCATTTTTCCAATCAGTGTCACATTTCTCAAGTCTACACAATCCCAGTGGATCGTGTTCGATAAAGTGAACGGAGGATACAGGCTCGTGATAATATCGCGAATCAACTAGTGGAGCAAGTTGATGAACAAATTGTCAATGAGAGCGTTTGAATGAGAGAATACACAATGAGAACGGTACGTACGTAATTAATTTCCGTCTGGTGCAGATACAAGCACGCTGTGGTATTTTTGGTGACACGCTTTATCAATCAACTCGAGTTTTATTCGCACAACTTGTTTAACATTTTTACAAAATGCTATTTTTTCTCTTACATCTACCTTAACTTATTTTCCACTCTGCATACTCTTTCCTTTGTCATTATCTAGTGACACGCTTTATCAAAAATGTACGTTTTCTGTTCTCGTTTGGAACGAATAAGAAAACAATCGCTTTACTTTATCATGCTTGCGATTAGATTTGCGCGCGGGAACACGACACGCGTGAAGCTGTCAACGTGCTTGGCATACTGAATGCGATTGTCATAATTCACACAAACCGGAAACGGCGATCCTTACGAGCCTTGTGTGACGTGGTTTTAAGATAGAAATAGGGAGAGAGAGAGAGAGAGAGAGAGAGAGAGAGAGAGAGAGAGAGAGAGAAAGTTACATGCGAGTTACGATCCCTCGATCATCGGATCGCACAGTGGCTCGAAAGAGGAAGACGGAGGGGGCCGAAGGGGAGCAGAACCGGAAGCTCGCTTCGTGAGTCCCGTGGGATGGAAATTGGCATACGAATTGATGCATGTGCTCCGGATATTTTTCAAACACATCGTGGAAGAAAATATCTACTTCAACAGCACTTTTTGTTCATGTGTGAAACCCACGTACTTCAGAATTTTTGCGTATTGAGACCGAATTGATCAATATTAGCGAACAAGTTGTCCTCACGCGGCTTCACTCGCGTAGACTTGTGTCGAATGCTCCTTAATGATATGTGCTCCTGAAATCTTTCATTAAGGGGAGGTACCTGAGTAAGCGGCGAGAAAAACAGGTAAACCTCGGGAATTTTTTATCTCAAAAACTAATGTATCGATTGGATCCGGATTTTTTTTTATTGGAAAATATGTACATTGAGGTATGTTTAGGATTTTTTTAAAATAAATTCGTTGTCTGGAAGCGATTCAAACGCGATTATCTCGAAACATAGCTTTCAAAGTCGGTGCCAGATTTATCTCGAAAACGGCTAGTCCGATTTTGTCCAAATTTGGATACAACATTCTTCGATAGTTTTTCTCGTTCGTCACGTAGGGGTTTTTCGTTTGATTGAACCATTGCTTTTTTATGCAATGTGTATGCAATCCAAAATCGTCGGAAATTGCGAACGAAGAACGTATGTTGAATTAAAACGGTCGCAATTCCGTCTAAAATGAAAATTTCAAAAAAATCCTACGTGGCGAACGAGAAAAACTATCGAAGAATATTGTATCTCAATTTGGACAAAATCGAACAAGCCGTTTTCGAGATACATCTGGCACCGGACTTCGAAAACTATGTTTCGAGATAATCGCGTTTGAATCGCTTCCAGTCAACGAATTTATTTCAAAAAATTCCTAAATATACCTCAATGTACATATTTTCCAATTAAAAAACCCGGATCCAATCGAAACATTACTCTTTGAAATGAAAATTCCCGAAGTTTACCTGTTTTTCTCGCTGTTTACTCAGGTAGCTCCTCTTAATTGTGTCAAGAAGAACGAATACCAAATGTCAGATAAATCCGATCAGATTTTTTTAATTGCCATACTAACTTTGTCACCCCTTTTCTCCCCTTAGGGGGTGGATTTCGAAAAATCCCTTCTTAGGGGGTTCTCACGTCACAAACACAACCGACTGTCCAAATTTCATGTACAGTAGAACCTCGATTATCCGAACCTCGATCATCCGAACCCTCAATTATCCGAACGATGTCTTAGTTTATCCGAACGTTCAATTATCCGAACGTTGGCGCGAAAGATACATTGTTGCTCGCTGCCACCGCCGTGAGCAACAATGAGCAACTCAAAGCAACTTCTCCTTCTCAAACGGCTGCGAGACTTAGCCGCTCAAAATAGCGTTACAGCCGTTCGTCAATTAAAAATGGACGGTTTTATGAAAAAAATATTTAAAAAGGCATTCGACTTTTTTCAGATGTTTAAAATATACAACGTTAATATGTATGTCAAATTTTAATATATATGTATGTACGGTTTTTATGTAAAAAGGTGTTGTTTATGATCTCGTCCCAAAAACCCACGTTTCGATTATCCGAACTTTTGATTATCCGAACTAGTCTCGGTCCCAATTTGTTCAGATAATCGAGGTTCTACTGTAATTAGCTTCAGTAGTTTTGGTTCGGCGTTGATGAATCAGTAAGCAGGGTGTCTACTGACCTGAAAAGTCATGAAAAATCTTGAATGTCATGAAATTACACTCGACCCTGAAAAAGTCATGAAATGTCATGAAAAATTACCAGTCTACCTGAATTATTATAGCCTACCAAATTATCGTTGAGTCTATATTCAATATGAACTAACTTTGTGGTACTTGTCGATAGAGAAGCGAATAGCGAATCGATAGAAAATAAAATAGAAAAAAGTAAAAGAAAATGATGCGTTATCTCAACATATATTAGTTTTTCTTTGTTATTCGTGTAAAGCGACTAGATGATATTACTCGAAGTTCCTAAATGTATGTAATATTTTTCGAGATGTTCCCAAAATATATTTCTTCACAGCAATCTTGAAATTATGTTTGTCTCACATTTTTTACTACATATGGAATTGTACAGTTTGGTGACTTTTCGTTTATTCGGTATACTTTTTATTGGCATACAACACACGTATGTTTGAAAGAGCAAAATAAAAATATAAAAATTCAGAAAATCGGACGCGCTGTAGAATCATTAAGTATACTTCTATGCCAGAAAGTCATGCTAAGAGTCATGAAAAAATCCCTATTCCTTGCCTTAAAAATCCTTAAATGTCATGCAATTTCAGTTCTGGTCAAAATTAGACACCCTGGTAGGACATGTTCTTTTGTATGTATACATTTACGTTTTTCAGCATGAAACTTCATCCGACGCGGTCGAAAATTCTAGATTAATATTCTCGACTTCTTTTACGTCAACGAAAGAAGATCGAGGACACGTGGTGACGGACAAGACTAGAGTTCCACTTGTCCTCTTCTACTTCGTCGTGGCCTCGACGTGGCCGTTGTCATCGGTCGCTGCACTTCTCATTATAATTCCTCGCCGACGTCAGTGTCGAGTAATACGCGCGCACATTTTTTCCCTTTGAGATCAACTGCACGTCGGTATGTTCGCGCTGCTCAAAAGATACATAAACTTTCGCTCTTTTCTCACCCGCGAACGTGATTCGTATCTCTTCTCTGCTTCTCAGGGAAATGCGCTTCGGAAGGAAAGATCGTCGGCGATAACGACATAAATAATGATGAATTTTTCTTTCTCTCGAATAAATATTTATCAGGTGAAAATAACATTTTTTGAAATATCTGTGCAGAAGTAAATTCCGCATCTTTTTCCACCCGGGCAAAATTTCCCCTCAATTTTAATCTCATATTTCCAAAGAGAAAGCAATGAAAATAATCGTTTCGACTGCTGCGACCAAACAGAAAGGCCAGTGCAATTTTTGTACACGACTCTGCTCGTGTTTCTGAAATTACGAGTCATTACACAAATTACGTGAAATTTGTCCACAGTTACGAAAACCGATGATACGAGACTTTGACAAAAGTACGTATAACCTGGTTTATTTTTTTGTGCTATTAGCGTGATAAGGTCGGCCGGAAAAAAGTTTGGAAAAAATACTGTGTACGGAGGTTTTAGTGTTGGGGTATAGCAGGGACGTTACAGGCTGCGTCCGTAGACGGATTCTTATCACGCGACAGAGGAAACCGCAGGATAGCTGGCACACGACTATGTGCATGTGTGTATGCGTCATTTCGCCATTGCTCGAATCCGGGCCCAGGGAGCGACGAATCTTTCACATCGACTTGCCGAAAACGATCATTTTGATTATGTGAAAACCCGATTTTTTAAACAATTTTCCCCGATTATTTTTTCTCAAGAACGACAGCGAAAAATACTGTGATTCGTAACAATTTATAATTAAATTCTATGCGTACACTGAGAGAAAAGTCCATGGTATTTACAACAAACGCCCATGGTAAAAGTTGGGATACGAAAATTCGTTATAGTTTATTGACACCGCAATGATTAAGGGGTCTTCTCATTTCAGACGCTAAAAAAGGCTATTTTCATGAATTTATTTGATAGGTTTATACTATAAACCTATCCTATTGATATAAAATTTGTTACACTCGATAAATACGCTTTCGAAACACATTTTGAAGAAAATTATGTATTTATGTAACCCAAACAAACTTCAAACGCGTTTTTCTCGAAACGTTTTTCCACGGCTTGTTGATAAAATCTACGAAACTACTGAACCGATCTTTATGAAATTTTAACCACATTCTTTATATCAAGGATTTAAAAAATATCAAGTATTTAAAAAATTTCAATACTAATCAAGTCTTTAAATCAATATTATCAAGGATTTAAAAAATATCCAAAAAATATCAATTTAACAAATATCATATCAAGGATTTAAATTTTTTTGATATTTACTATATTATTGCCAAAAGCGGTAAAAAAACGTTTTTTTTTGTTTTTTTTTCGAAAAATGTCCGCCATATTGTTATTTTTGCATATATAAAAAAATCGTATGATATGCGCCATAGCCATTAACATACTGAATCTAGAACCGTTTGATTTGTTTCTTTCGGATGATGCATTTTCGAGATTTCATCAACAGCGCAGACCTACCATTTTTTAGGACATTTTTTTACCTACCATTTACGTCTATAAATAGTGGCTTAAATAAATAAATAACTTTATAAAAATGTATTTCGAAAGTGTTTTATTCAGTGTTACAACTTTTACATCAATATCTATAATATAAACTTATCAACAAAATTTATGAAAATAGCCTTTTCCAGCGTCTAAAGTGAGAAGACCCCTTAAGGCGAATCAGAAGATCTACCACGTGACATATAAGTGCGAGAGAGATAGCTGAAATTTACGAACAGAGATTTCTCAGAGATGAATAATATTTAGGACAAAAGGAAATCAATGAAGCTCTGCGTCAGGAAATTCTCCAGAGCCAAATGCTTTGGTTTTCCCAAAAAATTTAACCATCTATGAGAAAATTGGGTTGAAAATTTGCGAGGTTATGTTGACCTTGTACATGCCCTTAACAGGACTATAAGCGAAAAGTAAAAACATGCGCTTTGGGTCGCGTGTTTGACGATCTATTATCCCCGAAATGATTATTCACCATAGTAAAGAGCGTGAAAATATGGATATAGTTAATTCAGGGCTATAATAAAATCGGCGTACCAGTACTATAGTGTACACTGTACGTTAAGTTTTCTTCAGTCAAACTTCTATTCTTTTCAAGTTTGTACAATTCACATGGTTAACATTAACGTATTTCGGGTATAATTTGTTAGAAGACCTTATGAAAAGTGACTATTCGAAAAAAATGATAGTAAAGTTTACTTGTAGCGAAGACGTAAATCGCGTAATGCGATAATAGTAAGACGTAAATGCGAGTATGCAAATACAACAAATTTCCACTTTAATTGGATTTGATCGGGATAAAGGTTATTGGAGTTGAATAAAGTTTATTCAATAAAATTAATCGATCACCCGTCAGCACGACAAATTACGTATTCCTCTCTCCGTGTCTATCGGCAAAATGGATGTTCCATTTAGCTCGAACAGCTTGAAAGCTGCTATATTGCTTCCTTGTGGGCTCCACAAATTGATTTCACGTCCTGGCGTGACAAGAGGCGA
The DNA here is from genome assembly GCA_963210295.1 of Ophion ellenae. NCBI lineage: Eukaryota > Metazoa > Arthropoda > Insecta > Hymenoptera > Ichneumonidae > Ophion > Ophion ellenae. The sequence goes on along the minus strand of OY723386.1, from coordinate 55,207,242 downwards.
GCAAATTTTGTGCTATTCGCAAGAACAAGATCTCTCCTCCCCCACTCTTTGCCCTGAACGGTTTGATAAATTAGCACGCTGTCACGCGGCTGGAAAATAGTCACAAGGAAGGTCCATTTCGCTTTCGAAGATATAATTTTTCGAAAGCAAAATGGACCTTCCATGGGCAGTAAATGGCGCGGGAGGGAGGGGGGAGGGCTTGAAAGTTATTTAATCAGTTATCCGATATTGGTATGGTCGTGAGCGAGGCGAGGGACTCGGAATTAGAGCGCAGCCCTATGTCTGCCATGGTTAATTAACAACTAGGTCGTACGCTCGTTCGCAGAATCGGGAAAGGGTGATGTACCCAGAAACACACACATACCCGCATACATGTACATATACACCTATAAATGGAAAGATCAGAGTCCAATATGATCGATGATCCCAAATAATGTACGTCCATACGTGAAAGAGTTTCTGGGTTTGAAAAACGATCTCGCTTCGTTCTACCCCAAATTTTCCGGCATGAAGATCATCCGTACGAATAGCTTCCGGAGCTTCGACTCTCACGCGTGTTCGATACTGGTGTTTTCTTTGCAGGCGCTTACAAATTTCAGATTTGTACGTTTGTAGGTAATGTGTAGGTATATGCCTCGATCGATTTACCGCAGTGCTGCGTGGTATTTTGCCACGAGATAGTGGATTTTGGTGAACGAGCGAAATTCCAACGAATACCTATACGGGATTATTGGACGTATCGCATTCGTGTCGCGGTCAAAGTTGCTATATATAGCTTCAAGTGGATCATTTCCAGAACGAGCCTTCTCGTACTGCGCCATGTGTTTGTATCGAAAGTTTGGGGATTCGAGTTCTTTGTGCAAAATAGTTTTTGACTATTTTTAATTAATGCACGTACTGTATTGTTACCAACTTTCGCCCGGGCTTCGCTCGAGTGTATGCTGGAAATGTATTTTAGGATCAAATCACATTGAGAAGGGAGATGCCGGAGGGATCTTCAGGCGTAGAAAAAATTGCTGAATTTTCATGATTTTGGTTTTACAGAGATTTCTTGCTACCATTTTTTGAACTAAGGGATTGTTTCATTACTGATTTTGGCTAACGCATGGCATTTTTTCTAATCTTGAAAATTGCGGACGTATGGAACGGTCTTCTAAACGGGTCGCGGCGGCTGTTGTCAGACGGCGTGACACGTAGCGTCAGCGGGTTTAATCAGAAAAACAACCGACGAAGATTTTTCTTTCGTTGAGGAGTCTTCTCACTCTAGACGCGAAAAATGCAATTTTCATGATTTTTCAAATAGGATTATATTATAGATGTTGATATAAAAGTAGGTACACTTAATAAATACACTTTCGAAATACATTTAAAATATATATATATATATATATATATATATATATATATATATATATATATATATATTTATTTATTTAAGGCACTATTTATAGACGAAATGGTAGTTTAAAAAATGTCCCAAAAAATTGTAGGTCTGCTGGTTGATGAAATCTCGGAAATGGATCATCCAAAACAAAAAAATCAAACGGTTTTAGATTCAATGTGTTAAAGGCGCATACCATTCGATTTTTTATATATGCAAAGATAACAAAATGGCGGACATTTTTGGAAAAAATAAATAAAACGTGTTTTTTTTTTCACCGTTTTTGGCAAAAAAAAAATCAGTAAATATCAAAATGTAAAAAAAATCCTTGATATGCACTATAGCTATAGTTGTAAAGCATATGTGGTTGAAATTCCATGAGGATAGGTTCAGTAGTTTCGGATATTTTATTAACAAGCCGTCGAAAAACGTTGCTCGAGAAAAACGCGTTTAAAGTTTGTTCGGGTTACGTAAGTACAAACATTAAAAAAAAAATGTATTTCGAAAGTGTATTGATTAAGTGTAACAACCTTTCCATCAATATCTATAATATAAACCTATAAAAAAATGCATGAATATAGCCCTTTTTAGCGTCTAAAGTGAGAAGACCCCTTAACACTCATACGCAGAATATAAGCCAAGAAAAAGTGAGAATTGTTGAAAATCGATTGAATGGTACACTTTGAAACAAAAAGATTGAATTTTCCGAACAAGGGCTATATTTTGCAATGAAAAATACTTTTTTTTCAGTTTTCGGATACATTTTGGGTCATGTTTTTGACAATAAGGCTAGAAAGATTTGTACAAAATTTCATCAGCATCGGTCCATTAGTTTTTTAGCTAGATGCTGCCGTCATATGGAAGAAGGCAGGCTTCTACAAAGAAATCGAAGATCCGTTTCACTATACAGAACGATGGGAAATTATGTACTGATCCCAACGGTACCAAAAACGCATTTTCAATTTTTTTTTTGTAGATACCGCCTTCTATCAAAAGACTGCAGTATACGGCACGACAGTTTTGAATATGCAGTTCAGAAGACCGTGCCATACGCCCATTAATTTTAAAGATTAATGAAAAACAAATACCATGTAACAGCTAAAAGTAGTAAAAGACATACCCTAATTACCAAAAATGGTGAAGAAGTCTTTTCTTTAAAAAACAATAATGAAAATCAGCAATTTTTTCCTCGTTTAAGGGGCTATACCAGTGTGACACTTAAGGAAAAACGATTTTTTTGCCTTTTTTTTCAAGAATGTAATATCATTTACAGTAGAACCACGATTTTCCGAACCAATTGGGACCGAGACTAGTTCGGATAATCGAAACGTGGGTTGTTTGGGACGAGATCATAAACAACACCTTTTTACATAAAAACAGTACATATTTATATATTAAAATTTGACATACATATTAACGTTGAAATATATATATATGTACGTATGTATGTATTTAAAACACCTGAAAAAAGTCGAATGCCTTTTTTAAATATTTTTTTTTTTTATGAAATCGTCCATTTTTAATTAACGAACGGCTGTAACGCGTTTTTGAGTGGCTAAATCTCGCTGCCCTTTGAGAAAGAGAAGTTGCGTTGGGTTGCTCATTGTTGCTGACGGCGGTGGCAGCGAGCAACAATGTATATTTCGCGCCAACGTTCGGATAATTGAGCGTTCGGATGATTGAGGTTCGGATAATCGAGGTTCTACTGTATATCATTTATATCAATATCATTTTATCTTGCAAAAATCGATAGTTAAATCTTTAAACACGTTTTTCTCGAAAAGACATTTTTAAAATTTGCTGACATTGTAACTGAAAGAGCAATCATCCGATTGACTTGAAATTTGAACTAAGTACTCTTGAATATATTTACTTTACAATGACGTAGGATATTTTTGATTGGACGAAAATTGACGATTTGGCATTGAAAAAAACGACCATTTTATACGTAAGAAAACAGACTTTTTTCATAACTTCGCCATTTTGTTAGATTTTGATGTTTTTCGAAAATCCTACGTCATTGTACAGGAAATACCTTCCAGTTTAATGACATTTTTCCCTTTTTCGGTTTCAGCTACTTAATTGGCCGGAATGATGTCAGCAGTGGAGGAACTTTTTTTTGGCGCCTCCGAAGGTAGCGCATAAGTCGCTTGGATCTCAATGTTTTTCTATGAAAAAATTAAGTAATGTAGGTCAAATATATACAAATATATTCTTAATTATCCGAAACATTTAATTGAGTACTTTTCTTGAAAAAATATCCCGAAAATCACCCAAATTTTCAGCGTTCACACTGGTTCAGCCTCTTAAAGGTATCTCCCCCCATTACCTTTAGGGGGGAAGTACCACAATAGCACCATAGTTATTGTGAAAAACATGTTTTCTGTTGAGTTTGAAAATCGGAGCTCATTCATCAAAGTACTGGCCCGGGACAAAGTTGGGCTTACGATTGTTGCAAAATGCAATGAAACATAAAACCCGTCGTTCACGTAAAACTTTTTTTCCATCCTATTGGAATTGTTGGGATTTGTTATGTTTAATTCGCCACTTCCCCCATGGAAATTTATATACGCAACAATATACTGTAAATTTATTTTATTAATAATTGTAATATATGTGAAATGTATGCCATATATGAAAAATATATGTTGCATATATGTGCCAAATTCTAATTTTCGTAACGTTTTTATATATGAGATGTATATGCGTGATATTACTGTATATCATTGTATCATATATCAATGATATATGTAGCATTTACCCTGCATAGATACCACATATATTTAGCATATATGTTGCATACACACTGCGTACATACCACATATATACTGCATAAATAGTACATATATGCCACATATATACAGATATGCGTAGCATATCTGTATATAGTGTTTATATGTAATAGCGTACTTTAACTGTAAGTTAAGTTTTTTCTAGTTTAAGTTTTAAGTTTTATTAAGTTTAACTGAAATAGTGTTTATACACAGCATATATTTTTTGTCAGGAATATGTATCAAAAATGTATGAGTCATATATGACGCATAAATGACACATATATGAGTCATATATGACGCATACATTTTTGATATATTTTTCTGACAAAAAAATAGATTAAAAATATATCGAAAATATATGCGTCGTATATGCCTCATATATGCATCATATATAGTGTTTATACGTAGCATATATGTTTTGGTCAGAAAAATATATCGAAAATATATGGGTCATATATGCGTCATATATTTGGTGCATATATACTGAATATATACGTATTATTCTATTTTTCGTCACTATATATGCGACCGATATATATATATATGTAGCATATATTTTCTGCATATATTTTACATACATAAATTTCCATGGGGGTTCTGTCGTCGCAGAGAAAGTGAATGACACCCGATATCATATTGCTTTGCTGATAGCTCGTTGTGTATTAAAAATTGGTAGGTCGACTGAAAATTCGATAGGAGAATCCGCGTTTCCGTATCTTCTTTCTCGGTTTATTCTCTCACGAAGATTCTAGTGGTTTGCCACAGTACGCAAGCAAGATCCCTCTGTTACACAAGTGCACCCGAGGCGCAAGAGCAGTCAAGAATTGCATGTTACGCACGAGAAATGATCTCGGTATATTGTATTTGAGTTACTCCCAACAGACACGCCACTACAGTTGGAAAAGTTCATGGAAATGTACGGGTGGTGTTTTTGTGGTGCGTTCATACGTAAGCGTTTTTGCTGCCTTTTTATAACCTCATGAACGAACATTTCCGACGAATACATGAGCACTTTTATAACGAACGCTGTGGATTAGCAAACGAGACCCATTGTTCGATTTTCGATTGCAGGAAACGCAACAGCAATTCGTATGAGATTAATAAAAGGTGTCTCAAAATGACCTGACATTTCAAATTGCGCGCCATTTTTTTTAGGCGAACATAAAGTACTAATCTTTGACAACTGGCATGAGGAAGTATTGGGGACATTCCACGCCATTTCACCTAGCTCCTGACCCCGACCATTTTTGGTTTTCCTGATTTTTTTTGGAAAATTGTACCCCATGAAAGGAATATCCACACCAAGTATTAGATTTTTATCTGTTCTGCTTCAGGAGTTATAATTTTCCAGAAATGTCGATTTCGGGAGTTTTGAAAACATTTGAAAGCTGATAACTCCTGAACTAATTGAGATAACCACAAATGTCACTATATTCTTTTTTTCATTTTAAAGCATTCTTTTGTAAAAAATATGAAAAAATGATCAATGATCAAAGTCAACTTTTTTTTGCTTCTAAGGGGGCATCCATTAATTACGTGAGGTGATTTTGGCGATTTTTCGACCCCCCCTCTCCCCCTGGTGAGATGTCGTGAGATTTTGCTCGACCCCCTCCCCCCTCCCCTAATCTCACGTGAGATTTTTCAAAATGCATACGTTTACGGAAAATAAATTGTAGTAGAAGTAACTGCGGTTGTAGTACCATTTACTCCACCATGTAAAGTAGTAGAGAGACTCTCCCTACGTGATAAAAATTATGTGATTACTAAAATTACTAAAATTACTAAAATTACGTGAGATTTGCCGAAGCCCCCCTCTCCCCCACGTGAGATTAGGTGAGATTTCGCTCGACCCCCTCCCCCCCCTAAACGCCTCACGTAATTAATGGACGCCCCCTAAAGTGAAAACTATTTTTTTGAAGACGATTGCCTTTTTTATTTTTTTCAAAAAATCTCTAAAATAGACTGACCCGTTGTATGGTTTTTAAGACTACTCTCATTGTGGGCCCATTTTTCTTTCTATTTTTTTTCGAATTAATCATATTTTTTTAGAAAATTTGTATAATTTCAATCTCCAATAATGCTATTAATGATTTTGTGATTATCAATTCGGCGTTGTCAGGCCTCAAACGGTTTATTTTTAATTAATGCTGAATTCAACCAAAACAAATTATTTTTTATACAAAATAATTTTTTTTAAATTTAATTCAGTACAAATTAAAAATAAACCGGTTCACGCCACAAGTGATACACAATATCCGTGGAGTATTGTATAAAATTATTTTTATACAAATTTTTTTGTTTGCCTTACGAAAGAAAATCGGCAGAAAAAAGTACAGTAGAGCGTCGATTATTCGAATCAATTGGGACCGGGCGCCTTTCGGATAATCGAAAATTCGGATAACCTAACAGCAATATTCCGTGGGCGAAAAAAACGTTGATTCTTTCAATATGCTAAAATATATGTATTTAAAAATACAATGAACATTAGTATGTTAATAATACAAGTAAGTTTTTAGTGAATTGCAAATAATCATTGTATCATTTAATAATATAGAACGAAGTTAAATATGTATTTAAAAATAATCAACACTCGTACGTCTTTGAGTTCTTATCTATTTATTTTTGTAAATGTCGTCGATTTTCTTCTGATTCACAACGGGAGCTCTTTTCTGCTGCCAAATCTCGACTGCTAGCGGAAAGCGAAGTGCGCGCGAATGCAAATCGAGAAAGTGGAGGGGACGTACAGCAATGTATAAGTGGTGCAACAGTATATAGGGCGTAATCGTTCGAATAACTGAGCATTCGGATGAAAAAAAATTATTGTGTAGATAATTGATATTTTGGATAACCGACATCGCCATTCGGATAATTGTCGTTTCGGATAACTGACGTTCGGTTAATCGATGCTCTACTGTATGTGGAAGTACAATTTCGCAGGCTTTTTAACGTCCCTCTCTCATCAACGAACAGTAAAAGATATAATTGAAAAGAGGACGACGTAGCTACATCCCAAAAAAAATTAATTCCTTCGCCGTTGGCCGAATAGCGAGGTAGGAATGAAAATGGACAAAAAATATTATTAAAAGCCTTTTCCTCATGGAGTAGCTCTTTTCTATATTTTTTCCACGAGCCTATCACAATCGCTGCAACCGGTATTCGTGTTCCGGCCTGTTGACCCACATCGAAATGAAAATCTGTGACAGGAACACGATGCTATTCACGTCCTTGTCCTTGACGCAGAAATATATTGTTTCGTTTTTTCGTCCTTTAAGGGGTCTTCTCACTTTAGACGCTAAAAAGGCTATTTTCATGAATTTTTTAAATATGTTTTACATTATAGATATTGATATAAAAGTTGTTACTCTTAATGAATACACTTTCAAAATATATTTAAAAAAAAAATTATTTATTTACGTCACTATTTATAGACGAAAATGGTAGTTAAAAAAGTGCCCTAAAAAATTGTAGGTCTGCGCTGTTGATGAAATCTCGAAGATGGATCATTCGAAACAAAAAATCAAACGGTTTTAGATTCAGTATGTTAATGGATATAGCGCATATCATATGAGTTTCGATATATGCAAACATAAAATGACGGACATTTCCGAAAAAAAAACGTGTTTTTGTTTACCGTTTTTGGCAAAAAAAAATTAGTAAATATCGTCGAAAAACGTTGTTTCAAGAAAAACGCATTTAAAGTTTGTTTAGGGTACATAAATGCGTAAAACATTTTTTTAAATGTATTTCGAAAGTTTATTAAGTGTAACAACTTTTATATCAATATCTATAATATAAACCTATCAAAAAAAAAATCACGAAAATAGCCTTTCTTAGCGTCTAAAGTGAGAAGACCCCTTTATACGACAAACATATCCATATATATATATATATATATATATATATATATATATATATATATATATATATATATATATATATATATATGCTTGGTTTTTTTGTCATTTGAATATGGAATAATGCTCGTCATACGTCAATTATTAACCCTCAATCCGTAAAGGTATTTGAGGCACCTTAATCCCATGAACCTGGGTCGTTTTCGTCTTCGTACTACCAAACCAACATTTGCCAATGAAAAAATCTGAAAAAATTCATGGTCAATCTTTAGGCCGTATTTCTCAACGGAAAATAGGGTTTTTTTCTTATTACACTTTTTTTCCATTGAATTTTAAGAAACCTGCGAAGAAAATGATTTTGGACAGGACGAAAACGACATAGGTTCACGGATTGAGGGTTAAGTGCACATGGCGTGTCATGTACGTAGACGTAACGAGAAAAAATGTTCCGTGTTGGGAAAGGGTTTCGCCGCTGAGAGCTCTTTCTTGACGTTCTTTCAGAATACGGCGATATCCAGCTAGCCGGGATCACTAGCGTAGCCAACTGTGAAATCATATTCCGCTACGCATACAGGAACTTATACATTTATTAAATTTAAATAGAAATTGTGTTATTACAGAAAATCATTATTTTGTATCATCATCAATATACATGCTTACTAGATAATTATAATGTTTTATTCATGTTTTTTTATGAATATTATACTTCATGTGATTTTTTCGAATACTTTTCGCGACTCCGTATAAATTTGAGCAAATGGAATTAACCAAATCGATTCACCCGCGGCTGGGAAATAGTTTAAGTTCAGTAGTGTGTAGAGAAGTGCTCCGTTTCTCTAATACAGCTAGTTTTGAAAGTCTTCCTCCGAGAAGAGAAATTACGAGCAATCGAGTACCTTCGCAATTTACTTTTCAATGTGGCAAGTTTTTTGCAGTGGCGTTGCATGATTTTAATATATCAGGTGAAGTCAGCCTTCCCTCGATGCCTGTTATGGATTATTTTCTTTAGCCCTTCAGCTTTTTGAACAAGAACATTTATATGACGAAGATCCCTTAAGGCAGGATATACATTTAGACGGAAAAATATAAGCAATTTTGAGGGATTTTTTAAACTAAGAAATAATGATTTTATTTTCATCAAACGGTTTACTTTAGCAGCTGTATATTTGTATATTTAAACATACAAAACATTTTTTTTAATTAAATGTTTTCAACGAATATTTTCAATTCATTTATCATCAAAATAGCGGAATTTTGGTAGAGTGTTATAGCAAGGTTGCCGCAGAAGTTGCGAATTGGCGTGCAGTCTAGCTTGCTCTGTACTTTGATTTGCAGAAAAAAAATTTTAAACGTTCTGTTAAAACATGTAAAGTTTCTTTTCGACAGTAATTAAAATGTAGTAGATGCAAATTGATGAGATTGACACGAATTTTCAATGAAAATCAACATTTCACGTACAATTTCTGTAAAATTTGCATTAAAAAAGTATTTTTTTTTAATTCGGCAACAATTCTCGTCAAGGAGAAAGTAGCAATATTGTCAATATTTCTACAAAGTTTCAACTCAGTCGGCCTAATAGTGTTTGAGTAATCCTGCACGCCAATTTTGAAAATGCAATTTTGAATAAAACGTGTTTGAAGTTTACGCCCGCTTCGAATCCGAGCGAAAAAAAAGATCGATGTAAAAGTATATTCCGCCTCAATCAATAATTCGGTATCGTAGTTATCTGCATGTCTACCATGACATAGAATGACAATTGAAGTTGCTCCAGGCTAACGACGCGTTTTATACGCCCCATCGTTTCTATGAAAGAACAAAGGAACGCGGAATAAAAGTACGCAAAAAACTTCAAGTTCCGTTGGATTTCGATCGAAAAAAATCGGCAGAAACAATAGCCGATTTTTTTCGATGGAAATCCAACGGAACTTGGAGTCCTTCAGTGTATACCACAACCGCATGGATACGAGGGTGTACTATTTCCGCTTTTTTTTTCTCATTTTATCTTTTTTCTCACTCTTCAAACGCGACAGCCGAACTTATTTCGACGTGATAAAAGCACCGAGAGAGGACATACAACGAAGAGTGGGCTGCGCCGAACAAAAAAGCGACGCCCTGGGTGAATTTCTCTTTCACGTGTATATTGAACACAAAAGAAGTCGATGGTGAGTTCGATCGGGTCTCTCTTTCACTTGACGAGACGATGTACATCGGTTCCCTGCCCTCTGAATACTTTACTGATAAAAAATAGGAATTGTCTTTATATCTTTCTGCACAAAGTATTTTTACGAACTGATGCAGTTTTTCAGCTTATCCAAGTGGTTTCTTTTTATTGTCACGGCTTCAAACTTACAGGGGATATTTACATTATTCTAGTAAAGCAAAGAGGTACTTTTGCACAATCTTCCATCCGGACGAAAAAAGTCGAGAGACTATTGTGATTTTTTCCATTTCTCGTTAATTATTAATTTTTTTCGTGAAAAAATGATGCACTTCATCATTAACGAACAATTTCCGCTTGGACGAAAGCACGATTCTCGATAGTAAACGCAATAACGAAGAGAAAAAGAACAATTGTGGAAATTGGAAAATTTGCACATTCCTTCGTTACCATTCCATTTCATTCACAAAACTTTCTACTCGGCCATGTCGGTCTTTCAGAACTGGATTCTTTTTGTAGAGGCAGTTTTGTGAGCGGAATAAAATTATGAGGAAGCAATGTGCAAGCTGCTAGTTTGTATGATTTTTTACAAATCTGTATTTTATTAAGGGGCTACATCTACCTAGAGACCCAAAAAATGGCCAAATTCCGATTCTTTTTCTGAGATACGGTTGGTGAAAGAGAAATCCATTTTTTTAAACACAAAGGTACATATATTGAGCACGTTAAAAAAATTACCAAAAAATACAGAAAAACCAAAAACATGGCCACCGGCAAATGATGAATTTTTTTTCCCGATGTTTGGCGGTGGACACTCTCCACCTTAAACGGTCCATCTGAAATCTAAAAACCAAACGGGTTATTCAAGTTAATAATAAATACGAGTCGTTGACGATTGTCGATTTTTTAAATCATTTTTTTTTCACAACGTGGCGACGAATTGAAGATCGAGCATACAACGTTTATGAAAAAAGTTGTCATTTTTATGTAACTAATGAAAAATAAAGGTCGATTTTACAAAAGTGAGATCGTCAACGACTTCTAAATGTTTCTCGTCATATCGTCTGTAAATTTGGAAATAATTCATCACGCGGTTCTCGAGATATCATGTCCACCGACTTTGAAAATAGTGTTTGGAGAAAAACGCGTTTAAGTTTGAAGTATGTTGCTGCTACCGCTCGCCCTCCTGTTAGAAGCTGTAGCTCATTTAGTTTTATGAATATATCAATGCAATTTTCAGGTAATACAATTTTTTAGGAAATACTATAGGCATTTCCTAAAAATACTAAAGACATTTCCTAAATAGGCATTTCCTAAAAAATGCAATTTTTTAGGAAATTTTTTAACAACCATTTAGCCATTTTTTAACAACCTAGGTAGATGTAGCTCGTTAATGCGATATCAACTACTGTTAATTATCGCTATGCGTAATGCAAACCTTGCATTATAACATTGCGTGTACGAAAATTTAACCAGACGTCTTGAATTTTCATAATGTTATAGTGAAAAACGTTTTTTTAATTCAATCTGCAGTAAAGACGAATCTTCCAGACGATTTTAGCTATTCAATCCTGACATATTCTGTACATCACACACTAGCTTGGTAGATGTTTCAGAGGCCTATCATTAATTGTAACGATAACAGTTGGTCAATTACGGTAAGCAGGGCATTGCAAACTTTGGAAAATTGAAAGTGTGAAAAGGATTTTCTCTGAAAATGCATACTCACTTAAAATCGAAATTTTCCATCAAGTTCTATTTCAATGTTTCTAAAATATTTAATCAATTTTCGTAAAAGTCAATATGATATATACGATATGATACTCTTCATTCCTCTGCACAAATATATGATGATATCTTAATTTTTTTGCTTCAATTTTCAAGGATTTTCAAGATCAATCAAGACAATATCTTCAATTTTAAGGTAGTCATAGAAAGAAAATAATATTTTTCAAAACTTGAAGTCCTATAACATACCCTGTCTAATATTCCATTTCCTTATAAAAATTCAACCAGATATCATGAAAACGGTTGAAATTACGGCGCTAATAAACATGTTTGTGAAAGTTCAAATGTTCTTAAAACCTTAAGCACCGATTTTCATGAAATTTATTCAGAACATATTTCATATGAAACACTAGTAGCATGTGAAAAATTTCGCCAGGTATCTCAAAAACTGTAGAAGTTTCTGCTCCTACAGAAAATCTGTACCCACATTGTATACACTTTTTCTAAACGTCATGTTTCGACGTTTTGGAAAATTTTTAATGCATTTCCATACGAATCTTCGAAGAAAAACCGCTGAAACAATGTTTCCAACGTGATAAAGCGAAAAAAATGTACATGGAGACCAGTCGATAGCCGAACCTCATTAGATTTCAGCAGCTGTCAATTTTTCATTACATGTGTCCGGCCCAGTTGGTTGGATGTGTCCTATGCAAAAATATATCTCAAAAAATAGTGACAGCCCAGCCGAAGGGAGTTGCTAAAAAATCGTTGAATATATAGATGGTCAGTGTCAGTCCGACTTGCACGTATCTGGAGTTTGTTGTATGCCCAATTAATATGGCGCGTTTGGTGCGGTGGAACGGGAACGAGGACTGTTTGATCATGGTGCAAGGAAAAATACTCACCATATTTAGCATCGGCCGTAAAAGCGCGTTGGTATTGAGTGACAGAGCGAATAAACCGTCCCTCGAGTATACTATTCCATCGCTGCCGTCTTTACGAGCGCGGGCTCGGGCACATAACGATGACCCGTATCTACATATATATAGAAGCACATATCAGTGTGCGTGCTGTCAGAGAGGGGCGTGTTTAATGTAGATGGTAAAATACGTATGTATACATAAAATACATACATATGTGTATATATATATATATATATATATATATATATATATATATATATATATATATATAGGGTGTCCTGTTATTCTGGAATTTCAGTTTAGTAAAAGTCCCACTGTTTTCAATACGGAAATCATTTGCTTTTGTTTTTTCGCATGCCATTTCCACAAATGATAACTTTTTTTTCCGGTTAAAAAAAAATACTCTTGGTTATGTGTTTTATCAAGAAAAGTCTTCTTTTTAACCTCAAATGATAGGGAAACTTTATGAAAAAAGATCTTATGCACAATTTTCATGCAAACCAATTCGAACATCTGACTTTGATAGCCTGCGATGTAAAAAAAATGTCCCACGCATATCGTGCCAGTTACTTTAAAAAGTTTCTTAGTTATTGTCGATTCATATCATTTGTAGAAATGGCATGCGAAAAACCAAAAGCAGATGATTTTTTTTTTAAATAACATAAAGCGTAAAATCTCGAAAACCGTGGGACCTTTACTGAACTAAAATTCCAGCTTATAGTAGGACATGATCTGACCTATCGACAGTTGCAGGATTATCCATTCATAACAGGGCACCCTGTGCATATATGTGTGTGTATATATATATATATATATATATATATATATATATATATATATATCACATAACGTCAGATGGTCATCAAATTTACACTTGCACAGCCTCGATCGCGCCCTTTTCATTTCAAGTTCTCCATTTGCGTGTACATAATTATGTTTATATGTGTACATATATATATGTATACACCATCGAAATGTGAATATAATATTACGTGCTACGAAATTTATGGTTGCGTGCTCGCGCCACGGGCGATAATGCACTCCACCGTATTCCATGCAAAATAGTTTCAACGAATTGATCGTTAAGAAAAATCAGAAATTGTTGTTGGACGGGACAACGAAAAAAAAACCCCAACACACACGCACACACACACGCACGCACACACACACACACACACACACACACACACACACACACACACACACACACACACACACACACACACACACACACACACACACACACAATTAACATAATCTTGTTTTGTCTTTTCAAAGAAAAATGACTTTCCATCGAATACATGAGAGCCTACCGTACTGGCCAGGACCTGTACGAAGTGTCGAGAGGAAAGCCAGTCGCAATGGTATCTCAATTGATTTGCTAGAATTATAGCACAAAAAGGCCTTAATAGGCGTCGATTATCCTCGCCCACGATTTCCGACGATTATCCAATCTCTCCCTTCTCCCGTATGTGTGTGACTATATACACGCATACTTGCTATAAGTTTTTACGAACAAATTTATATACTTCCTGGACGCTCTCGTGGCGAGAACGTAATAAGTTGTCGAAGGCGTGAAAAATGTCGCTATGACGATCGTTTCGCTCGATCTGTCGGCGGCATTCGAAAGCGTAATGCAATATCACGCCAGAGCCTTATTAATAACCCACGAGAGTGTAATACGGTACAAGTATACACCGCTTGATATATGGAGGATCTGGTTGATTCGCCATGATCAGCGACCTCGGCTCTGCATGCCGGTCCCGGTCTCGTGTGCTACCGGCCACTCGTGAGAAATTCCATGGACATTCTCGTTCGTCTTGTAATTCTCTCCCTTCGTCCCTAATCTATAGTTGTCTTTCTCTGCCGCTCTCTTTGCTTTTGTATGTCGAAGTGCATGGAACTGCAACTGTTTTTATGTATATATACACATGTATAGAGCGTTCGTGGAAGGTCGATCGATTTTTCAGGAGACTGATTTTCTGGGTTGGTTCGTTCACCGATAGTGAATTATGACGTCAATGGCAGGGTGAAAAGTCGATTGCATACCTTTTTCTTGTGCACTGATTCGCTTCTGAAGATAAAAAATAACTGGGATAAGGTCCCGAAAACCCCTTTTCTCCCTCCGTTCGAGCTGAACTTTTGCACAAACCTTTCTTTTGATATTTGAAGACAACACCTAAAGGGATTTTCGGCGACTCGCAACAGTTTTCGAGATATTGAATTTTTAAGTTCTTTTTTAACGCGCGCGGACTATATCTGTATCTGCTACGTCTTCGTTCATACCTATATATGTTATCGCGCTCTCCGTTTTGCCCAAACAAACCCGAACAACCCTAAACAAACCCAAAAACTATAGCGCATTGCCGAAAATTCCTTTAGGGGTTGTCTAAAAATATTAAAAGGATTGTGCTAAGTTTCAGCTCGATCGGAGGTTGGGGCATTCGGAATCTTACCCAATAACTATAATTATCGACACGAAAGAGGTTATTTTCTCAAACTTGCGAGGAAGGGCTTATCGAAGTTAAGGGGTAACACCACTGTACAATTTTTAAATTTTCGTTCTTTTTATTGGCTTGAGGGCTTAGGCCACTCTAGAGGCCGGAAAAAGGCTTTTTGGGGATTTTTTTCACAAAAAACTACAAAATAAATCGAGATTACAAAAAGGGTGTTTATCATACATATCACTGACTGCATACAATAATTTTTTTCAAGCGATTCATTTCAAAATGGCGGTTGTGCAGCGTTTATCTCAAAACTGCATTTTTTAAGCTGGCCGGAAACATAACTCAGACGATTTTCAACCGATTCACTTGAAATGTTCAATATATTTAAAAAAATACATTGTCTATGAAAGTACGTAGGATTTTTGTTTATATTTCATAGTTAATTTGTTATGAACAATTATCTGACGATTTTTTAGGCAAAATGTGGAAAGTGAAAAATTTGCCTAAAAATTCGTCAGATAATTGTTAATAACAAATTAACTATGCAATATAAAGAAAAATCGTACGTACTTCCATAGACAATGTATTTTTCAAGATATATTCAACATTTCAATTAAATCGGTTGAAAATTCTCTGAGTTATGTTTCCGGCCAACTTAAAAAATGCAGTTTGCAGATAAACGCTGCACAGCTGCCATTTTGAAATTAATCGCTTCAAAAAAATTATGTTATACAGTCAGTGGTATGTATGATAAACACCCTTTTTTGTAATCGCGATTTATTTTGTAGTTTTTCTGAAAAAAAAATCCCCAAAAAGCCTGTTTTTTCGGCCTCTAGAGTGGCCTAAGGCCTTAAGAGATGCTTTGGACCATCTAGAATAAGGGGAAACTCATATACGATATGACATACGTCATATCACCAGACATGACGAAAGGTGTAGCTGTTTCGAGCACAAATGACTTTTGTTTGGTACTTCGAAAAAAATCGACGTGTTTTTAAGGGGAGGCTAGGGGTTTCAGCGTGAAAAAAACACTTTTTTTGCGAATTTTTTTCATCTATATGGATAGATTAAAGTTATTGAAACCTTTGGTACATTGTTACGTGTTACTTCAAGAACATTCCGTGAAATGTGTACGCGAAAATATCCACAAACAAGCCGGTGACAAAGCTTCTCCAAGAACGCCTTTGGAAAAATACGATTCGCGGTGTTCACTGTATCTCATCTAGAAATTATCTGAAATCAAGTGCCATTAAAATCTAGTCAAAGTATCATCAAATCCTCCCCCCAACGGTCTTTGATAATTTTTTTTTCATTTCTAAATTTTTGGTGGTCATGTAAAATGGAAAGTGCAATTTTTCACAAAAAAATCCGCCATTTTGGGGGTGGAAAACCCCCTCAATGTAAAAAAAATTCAAACTAACCGTTGGGGGGAGGTATTTTATATGTAGAAAGTGTGTACCAAGTTTGAAATAAATCGGTCATGTAGTTTTCAAATGGCAGTGAACACGGACTTTGAAAAAGTGGTTCCGAGAAAAACGCGCCACCGGCTTGTTTGTGAATATTTTCGCGTACAAATTTCACGGAATATTCTTGAAATGACACTTAACAATGTACAAAAGGTTTCAATAAATTTACTCTATCCATATAGATGAAAAAAATTCGCAAAAACGTGTTTTTTTGCACGCTGAAACCCCTACCCTCCCCTTAAGCTTCGCAATCGATGTAGGTGCTTGCACCTGATATTGGCGAACGGAGAAAACAAATGGAAATAGTAATTTCTACTTGGTACGCAAAATTTGAATCTGCTCAATTTATCGCCTGCTCGATTGTCGCGTAGGTTTGTGTACACTTTGTTTTATTTTATACTATGTATGCGTGCTCGTTTGATACGTATTTCAGTCTTCCTCCTCTCATTTTGGAAGACAATAAACTTGCCTAAGACGGAGCGCGCTGAGTCAGAGCTAAAACCCAAGAGCTTATTCGGATATACAGGATCGTATGGAAAGAGAGAACGTGGTTGCGTGGGTTGTAGAGTCTAGACAACGAGGTTTTTCCATGATTCTCCATGTTATCGAATTGTATATATCTTCCTATATAAATGTGTGTGTGTATATATATATATATTACTACATATACACAAAATATATAAGAAGATATATACAATTCGATAACATGAAGAATCATGGGAAAGGCTCGTTGTCTATATATATATATATATATATATATATATATATATGGGTGTACGAATGTGGTCGGTCATATGGAGGAATTCCTACAATGAATTTGAATAAAGACCATGTGAGCTACACTCAACGCCAATACAGTCCTTTAGTTTATATACTTTAACACGTTAAAACAATAAATGTTTATTTTGGCGACCAATTTCGTGCCTCACAATCTTCAGAAGAGATTTTCAAACAACAAAGAGTACGTTGTCATCCATCATCAGGATGTTGAGTATGTCAATCCTATCTGCTTCGAGACATTTGGAAAGTTGCATTGTTTTTGCACTTTGTACCAAAAATGAGTGGACGAATGTCTAAGTTACTATATTTGACACCAATTATGACACATATTCAAATTTAGATAAGCAAATTCTGATAGTTTTGAAACTTTTTTCGATCGCGTTTTATAGTTGCACCGATTTTAATTGAAATCTACTCTTACGCAAAGCATCGAACCTTCCCTTGCTATCATATTTCCCCACTATCCACGAGGCTGGAGAGGACCGTTTGCTATTTTCTTCAGTCTATTTTTAGATCAAGTCGAATTCCTTTCTCGGACCATCGGCCACATTGTGAGAAGAGTAGAACAATGCGACGATCCAGGAGATGAAAATACATCGACCCTGTGGTCGGCAGTAGGAGTCTGTGCTTTCGAATGGTATCTCTGGTTGAAACTATTTTCCCGGAAATTCCTCTCAAATTCGGCAGTTTTTTTACTAGTATTCTGATTATCATTAATAATCATGTGTTTAATTGCGATTACCGAATTTCAATAATCTCCATTAAACGACATAAGTTTTCGACAATTTTGACTGAACTGAATACTGAGGGAAAAGTCCATGGTGTTTACAACAAACGCTCATGGTACAAGAGGGGACAGTGAAATTTGTGATAGTTTATTGGCACCGCAATCATAATATGATTAACACGACTATAAGCGAAAAGTATACCTAAACATGCGATTTGGATGGCGTGTTTGACTATCGGTTATCCCCGAAATACTTATTCACTATTGTAAAAGGCTTGTCAATATAGATGTGCTTAATTCAGCGCTATAACAAAATCGGCGTACAAATACCAATGTTGTATAGTGTACGTTAAGAGGAGGTACCTGAGTAAACGGCGAGAAAAACAGGTAAACTTCGGGAATTTTCATCTCAAAAACTATTGTTTCGATGGATCCGCCCAGGTAGGGAATCAAAAGGCTGACGATGGAAACAAACTTGTGTGAGCCTTGTTCCACCGAGCCTGAGTGAGACATACCTGGGCCAGGTTTGATTGCATCGTTTGGAGCAGCCTGGAACCAAGACTGGCTGCTTAGCCTAAACTCAGGGTTATTTCAAGCTTTATTCAGCCAGTGAATTTTAAGGCTAAAAAATCAAGGCTGGATGCAGGCTTGTTTCAGGTTGTGATAAAATAAAATAAATTTTAAATAATATTTTTTCTGTACTTTTATGAAAAAAAAAAATTAGCAATAAATTTGTCGGGTGCGAAGGCACGAAAAACGAAAGCGAAGGAGGCAGCTCAGAACATTTAAACATATTCTCTTATCGATATTTATGAGGTACACAAAAAAGTTTTTCTCTCGTCACATACACATTTCGTATATACTCACTCTCTGGGGTTTTCGTACACTCTGTGTATTACGTGTCCCATAAACAATAAATAAAATAAAGTATTGTGTTTAAAATATTCTATATATATATATTATAACAAATAATATAATGAATAATAAATATATATAATAAATCAAATGAATTCTTTACAAATTTATTAAATTTATCCCAATGTAGAATATAGAAAACTAAAAAACAGGCCTCATATAGCCTCGAGAAGAGTTTGGGATAAGCCTGGTCATAAATGCTCGTGAAGGCTTCATTAAGGCTCGTTTTGAACCTTGTTGTTTCGTCGTTTCAGGCTTAGTACAGGCTTTTCTACCAGCCTTTGGTCAAGCCTGTGTGCAACAGCCTGAAACCGCGTTATCATTCAGGGGTTCAGCTAGGCCTGAAATCAGGATGGTGCTCAGCCTGAATAAAAAAAATGTGAGCCTTGTTTCAGAGCTTGGCGAGCCCTTTTTTCATCGTCAATTCCTACCTGGGCGGGTTTTTTTTAAATTAGAAAATATGTACATTGAGGTATGTTTAGGAATTTTTAAAAATAAATTCGTTGACTGGAAGCGATTCAAACGCGATTATCCCGAAACAATGTTTTCAAATCGGTGCCAGATTTATCTCGAAAACGGCTTGTCCGATTTTGTCCAAATTTGGATACAATTTCGATAGTTTTTCTCGTTCGCCACGTAGGGGTTTTTCATTTGATTGAACCATTGCTTTTTTTATGCAATGCGTATGCAATCCAAAATCGTCGGAAATTGCGAACGAAAAACGAATGTTAAATTAAAACGGTCGCAATTCCGTCAAAAATGAAAATTTCAAAAAAATTCCGTTATACTAATTATTTCTCCAATAGACAAAGAATCCTTGCGTGATTCCTTGAATACCGCGCTTGCGTGATAGAACTTTCAAAAACTTTCCCGCGTCTCGGTGTGTCCTCGTGGGTCGCCATCTGCTGTGCCTCGCACGAAAGCTTCGATCTCGACGAGGGCTGAACCCCATTGATTTTTCGCCCTTAACGGGAAAAACCAGCGTCGCTTTACGGGCCGCACCCGCACACGCGTGACACTCGCCGTACGTTCGCTCGTCGTTGACCAACTAAGGACACACGTTGGACGCAAACTCGCGTGATTAAAGTGAACGACACGTCCCTTCTGAAGGTCCTATATCGTCACGCTCGTGCTCATATATTGTCATCATGGCCTCGACCGACGCGAATTGCAACTTTTCGACAATCGCGAGAATCATCAACCCCATTGCCATCGCTACGAAATCGTCCGTCGCCTCGTCTGTCCACTTGTTGACTTGATCTACTCGGGATTAATCCTCGAAATGTTGGAATACGATTGTTTATCACTGTCGTTACACTGCTACGATTGCTGTCAACTCGACGTCGGCGAAAAACATTACGCGACTGTGTGAATCGAACGGTGAGAATTGAAAAACAGGTGCCTAATTTTTTCCAAATGCAATCGAGATTTCTATCGTTGTGGGTTGCTTTCGTTTTCTGGTTATTTAAGGGATCTTCTCACTTTAGACGCTAAAACGGCTATTTTCATGAAATTTGAATAGGTTTATATTATAGATATTGATATAAAAGTTGGTACACTTAATAAAGACACTTCCAAAATACGTTAAAATTTTTTATTTATGTGTTTATGTAACCCAAACAAACTTTGAATGCGTTTTTCTTGAAACAACGTTTTTCGACGGCTTGTTGATGAAATCTTCGAAACTACAGAACCAATCCTTATGAAATTTTAACCACATATTCTCTACAACTATAGCTATAGCGCATATTAAGATTTTTTTAAAATTCTGATATTTACTATTTTTTTTTGCCAAAAACGGTGAAGATACACGTTTTTTTTTGTTGTTTTTTTTTCGAAAAATGTCCGCCATTTTGTTATTTTTACATATATAAAAAACCGTATGATATGCGCTATAGCCATAAACATATTGAATCTAAAACCGTTTGATTCTTTTGTTTCGGATGATCCATCTCTGAGATTTCATCAACAGCGCAGACCTACAATTTTTTTATGACATTTTTTTAACTACCATTTTCGTCTATAAATAGTGACCAAAATAAATAATAAAAAAAAGTATTTCGAAAGTATATTTATTAAGGCCTTAGGCCACTCTAGACGCCGAAAAATAGGCATTTTGGGGATTTTTTTTCAGAAAAACTACAAAATAGATCGAGATCCCAAAAAAGGGTGTTTATCATACATATCAGTAAGTGTATACAATAGTTTTTTTGAAGCGATTAATTTCAAAATGGCGGCTGTGCAGCGTTTACCTTAAAACTGCATTTTTTAAGTTGGGCGGAAACGTAACTCATGTCAGACAATTTACAACCAATTCACTTGAAATGTTGAATATATCTTGAAAAATACATTGTCTATGGAAGTATGTAGGTTTTTTTTATATTGCATAGTTCATTTGTTATTAACAATTATCTGACGATTTTTTAGGCAAATTTTTGGAAAGTGAAAAATTTCGTCAGATAATTGTTAATAACAAATGAACCATGCAATATAAAAAAAAATCCTACGTACTTCCATAGACAATATAGTTTTTGAGATATATTCAACATTTCAAGTGAATTGGTTGAAAATTGTCTAAGTTATGTTTCCGGCCAACTTAAAAAATGCAGTTTTGAGATAGACGCTGCAGAGCCGCCATTATAAAATTCATCGCTTCAAAAAAATTATTGTATACAGTCACTGATATGTGTGATAAACACCCTTTTTTGTACTCTCGATTTATTCTGTACTTTTTCTGAAAAAAAAATCCTCAAAAAGCGTATTTTTCGGCCTCTAGAGTGTTCTAACTCCTTGAGAGTAACAAGTTTAAGATCATTATCTATAATATAAATCTATCAAACAAATTCATTAAAATAGCCTTTTTTTAGCGCCTGAAATGAGAAGATCCCTTAAAGCATTTCTTTCACGAACCCGAATATTTAACAATTAACTGATCTTCGTCTATAATCACGTAAAAATACATCCTAGTATACTGGTAAAATTTCAAGCCGAGTTACCGAACATTAAACGGAAAATTACGACTCTAAAAATCGTCTCATTTATACGGCACTTCATGGAGATGACAAGCTGGCCACATTTCTATCTAATCATTTATGCATCACATAACTGCGTCATAACTCTAGATGCCTGATACAAACTGCTCACGCGTGTAAACAAATCTAAAGCTTCCGTAACGACAATAAAAACAGGTCATCGAATCTTTAAAGATAATATTAATGATAAAACTTAAAAAGATGTGACTAGCAGAAGAATTTTCGTAGTCGTGACGTTTCAGAGAAAATGTAAGAATGTCTAAATCTACTAAATTTGCACAAAATGTATTTCAGTTTATCATTGGGTATAATAATTTATTGTAATTTATTGTGTTTTTATTAAACGTCACTGCAATTGACTGTAATTAAGAAATTAATTATGCAATTAATCAAGAAAAAAATGCCCTTAACAATTTCGTGGCGTACGTAAAGTAGATTCAGGCTGTGTCCTTTTTTTGTTTTTGTTCATGATTATATTGCTTAGGATTTTTCGGTCACTCTTCTTTTTCCGATTATTGAGAAGCAATGATATTTTGTTCAACGAAACCGGGATCAATTCTATACTATGTGCAGTGACTATGAAAAGCTCTTTTTAATCTCCAGCTTCTCTCTCTCTCTCTCCCTCTCTATTGCATTTACAATCCAATTCTAACTTCGACATGATATCATTCGTAAACCAATTAAGTGAAACAGTTTTAACCGTTCGAAACCGTCGAGTGCTTCCCGAAATTCGAACAATCAAAAGAATTATCCTCGTTTCTTGTAACGTTAGAGATTATTTTTGTGTATAAAAATCGATAAAAATCTTGGTGCACCCGCCGGCAAATTGGCGGTAAACATGAGGAGATAAAGAGGGTAAAGACATGAAGGGAAGCTTTGGAGATGAGAAGTTCTGCTCTGACTGCCCTGATTGTTCGCCCAAGCGTTTCTAACCGCAAGAAACCTCTAAATTTAGACTGCCTTCGTGTGTCTCTCTGCAAGGGACGTGGCCTCTCTAAATAAGTTAACGGGTAAATGCAGGCGCGAAATATTTTTGCAAATTTTGCTCGATCGTTCACGATCCTGTTTTTGTTGTTACGATTTCGTATATCAACATTGGCTCAGTAACGTGATACACGATCAAAATTGCGTACGTGGCATTTATTGCTTATACGGCCGACGTGGAGAATGCATTTTTATTTTTTAACAGACAATTTTGGCGCCAATTTTAATTAATTTTTTTTTTCAACCACAACACACACACACACACATGCGCGCGCGCGCGCGCGCGCGCGCGTGTGTGTGTGTGTGTGTGTGTGTGTGTGTGTGTGTGTGTGTGTGTGTGTGTGTGTGTGTGTGTGTGTGTGTGTGTGTGTAAATGTATGTATTGTTTGCACTTTATTAATTTCGTTTTGGTAAAGTTCCGCCACTCACTGAATTTTGATTGAAAATGTACTTCGCCATTTCCATCAATTCTTCACTCTCTCTCTCTCTGTCTCTTTCTCGTCCGGAATTTACGAGCTTCGTTGAATCATGGCACCATACCGTACAGAGGGTACACGTGCAAATCATAAACCTAGTTTCTAAACGCTATATTAGAGTGGCCCAAATTTGAGCTTTATTTTTTCTTCCTTTTTCTCACCATCCAATTATCTTCTTTAATGATAAAAAAAATTGTCACGAAATCTGCAAGCGGTCAACAAATATTTAGAGGTCGCTTAAGCCTCCCAAAAATTCATTCAAAAATTGATTTTTTTTTTCGTTTCCTTTTCACCCATAAATTTCACGCTTTATGATTTTTTAATTAACCTCGCGAAAGCTCCAGCCGGTCAATGAATATTTAGTGGTTGCTGAAGAGGCTCGGAATTTCCAATTCTCGCCACTTCTCGACAATTGGAAATTTCGAAGCTCTTGAGCGACTACTAAATATTCATTGACCGGCTACAGCTTTTGCGAGCTTAATTTAAAAAATTATAAAGCGTAAAAGTCATAGGTGAGAAGTGAACGAAAAAAAAAATCTTTTTTTTTTTCAAGCAAACTTGCATTTTCGGGAGGCTTGAGCGACCACTAAATATTTTTTGACCGCTTGCAGATTTCGCGACAATTTTTTTTTCTTTGAATAAGATAATTGGATGGTGAGAAAAAGGAAAAAAATAGAGCTCAAATTTAGGCCACCTTACTTTATATATTGACGAAATTGAAGCTTGCACCGTTGGGATGCAACGAAAATTATTGTTTTTCAATGGTTCGAATTTCTTTTAGCGAAGCTTCGGTAGAAAAAAACGGTAGTCATTTTTCAAGTCGGTAATTTAGAGATCAAGAAAAAAATCGGTAAACAAATATATTTTCAAAACAATAAAAGTGACAAAATGAAAAAAAGAATTTTCCTTGCATTCCAAAGATGCAAACTTCAAAACCATTATATAGTGATACGGTGGCTCAACCCAACTCGTAGAAAATCGAATTCCATTATTTGATGGACTTTTCTGGTATCAGCATGTAGAATTTTTTTTTTCGGTCGAATAAATATTCAAAATACAAAAAAATATTATTATGTATGCGGGAAGAATATTAGGTACTCTTTAAAAAAGAAACCGACGTATTTGAAATACTTTTGTAATTATGGGATAAAGTGTTCCAAAATTAAAATGGTGGAAAGCTGTTACTTTGTTAGCTATTGTATCATTTCGAAAATACATATCTTGTATAATTTGTTTAAACTTCAATTTGGATATAGTCGCCATGTGCGCTACGACATTGTGAATAAGTCGGTTTGATATTGTTGATATTATTTTTTCCAAAACGCTCACGCAGGTCAAAGTATCTTGAATAGAATTACAAACAACTATACCTTAAACAGGCAAGAATCGTGAAATAGTTATTTTTTGTTCTAATATAAGTGTTGCTTCGGAAATATCCAACGAACTATTTAGTATAGTATTCTGATTTTGGGAACAGTTATTCAGATATTGTGTTCGCTGGGAGAATATTCAAGAATTGTCTTATTAATATGTAATTGTGAAAACTAAAAACTCGTACATTGAAAAACGAAATTCGATGCATATCGAATTTTCGTTGTTGTTAATATATAAATGTTTTTTACGATTTTCTAAAGATGTACTGTTTTCGCATCAACCCCGAATTTTCTAATCGTTTTTGCGCCGCTATTTTCAAAGATAGGGGGTTGAATGTTGAAGTTAGAAAAAGTTATTAAAAAAATTTCGATATATATGAAAATTTTAAAAAATTTATAAATATTTTTTTCGTTTTAAAAAAGTATACTGTTTTCGCATCAACCCCGGATCTTCTAATCGTTTTTGTGCTGTTATTTCTAAAGATAGGGGGTTGGACGTCAGATAACTTTATACGTACTTTATTACTCCAAACCACTTTTATTTGGAATATTTTTTGATCACGCTATTAATTATCGAGATACGGCGATTTTTAACATTTCAACCCCTATTTCTTAGGGTTGGGGCGAGTTAAGGGGCATAATTTCACTGAGGTTACTTTCAGTATGCAACCATCTAGCTTTGGTCGGAAAATTCTAATTCTACGCTAAAAAGTGCTGGGTTTTCGTCTATTTTGCTGGACTATAGGGCTGACAAGTCAATGCTATGTGTATTCATGTGGATGGATTATCTGACTTCCAGATGGATTCGAAGGCCTGAATTTCCCGGCTCTACGACGTCGAGAAAAGGATCGTTACCGTACCGAGATACTAACAACTACTCATATATCTGTATATATAAATATATTTATACACACACACACACACACACACACACACATATATATATATATATACATACCAATAAATCGAAACAATGGGAAAACTCTTGAGTCTATTGGCCCGCGACGAGTCGACGTGCTGTACGCCTCAAAAGTATGACGTCTTTCTCGATTTTGAGAGTGAGTATTCAGCATTTATTAATAAATTAATGTTCCGCAAATTACGTCGCTTAAAAATAGTTTGGAATATTCTAAAGGGTGCCGGGTAGAAGGATCGTCGTGACTTGTGAAGCATTATTAAAGTTCATATCAAAGATTTGGCACGGCTATTTTTACTTTGATTTCAATAATTGAAATGAATTCCTTTATGCACCTGGGTATTCAAGTGTCTTTGGATTATCGAAACAGACGCCCAACCATCGGAAAACGAGAGAGAAACGTTCGAGGCCGTGCAGCGAGTCCTCAAGAACTCGGAGTCCATACTCGAGGAAATTCAATGTTACAAGGGTGCACACAAGGAAATACGCGAAGCTATTTCAGCCCCGACTGAGGAATGCCAGCGGAAAGCTTATCTCACTGTTGCTCCGCTCGTCGCAAAACTCAAAAAATTTTATGAGTTCTCCCTCGAACTAGGTAAGAAGAAAGAGATTTAAAAAAAAAACCTTCCCAATGTTCCCTCCAATGACTTTGCAGGCTTTTACAATCCAATTCTATTTTTAACCCACACTTATTATGCAACTATAAATCATTTCGCAGCCGCCACCTCCCCACCCCGAGTTTTGCCCACAGATCCCTCCTTATGTACCGCTGTATCGCATAAAAAATTATGTAGTGAGGTACATGTGGCACAAATATATTTTTCAGTCGGATAAAAAGTACTATGTTCATAATATAATATTTTTAAAGCGTCGTGCCTTGTTTTCCATAAAATATATAATTTTTTTATAAAATATACATTTAAAGGGAAAAATTATGCATATTGATATTTTTGTTACGTAAATAAAAAAAACTTTTGTGTTACTGCCAACTTTAAAAACTATAACATTATCGATGATTATTATGACAAAAACTGCGTCAGTGAATGTTCTATACAACTCAGAATGAAATTTTGAGTAATTTATAGTTATGCCTGTTTATATTTATGTCGGGAGATTATGTATTATTACTATTAATTAATATTAAGTGTTGCTGAAATACGGCAACTTCGCGGACATTGAGGTTGGCAGCTATGCTCTTCATTCGCCAGTCAAAATTCGTAACTTTCATCAAAGCTTGATGGTTGAATGTTGAATATGCAGGGTGTCCCAGAACTGAATGCGTTCCCTGGAATGGGGGGTTGGGGGTGAAATTCTAAGTCGATTGATATAAGCATGTGTGGGTCTCAGACCAAGCCCTGAATTATTATTAATTTTTAAAGGCGGGCCAATCAGGTGCGTCCGATGAGCCGGCGTACGTCGATGAGCGATACGTTGGCTCATCGGGCGCACCTGATTGGCCCGCCTTTAAAAATTAATAATAATTCAGGGTTTGATCTGAGACCCACACATGCTTATATCAATCGACTCAGAATTTCACCCCCAACCCCCCAACCCCCAACCGCCCATTCCAGGGAACGCATTCAGTTCTAGGCCACCCAGTATGTGGTTTACGATGGGCAAAATGTTTTTTTTTTTCGAAATGTTGACAAAGGTTTAGTTTTCCTTAATCCGTTGTTAGAAATGGTTTATCTTGGTGCTAAATAGCCAAAAAAATTACATTACCCGTTACACGAATGTCCTACCTATCTAACCGCACGTAAAATTACATACATTAAACTATTTTTTATCTCTGGTGTTTGGTGGTGAAAAAAATTCAAAAAATTCGTAAAGACTCATTTTAGTCTAGACAATAACATATATTTTTTTTAAATTTAATATCGGATTGTGGCCAATGCTCCAACGCTCTTAATGAATAAATAGCGTGTACAAAGCTATTATGATTGCAGACCGCGTCGTACCAAAGATACTCGGTCAACTGTGCTCGGGGAATCTCTCGCCGACCCAACATCTCGAAACTCAACAGGCACTCGTGAAACAACTCGCCGAGATTCTCGAATTCGTCCTCAAATTTGACGAGCACAAAATGAAGACGCCCGCGATACAGAACGATTTTAGTTATTATCGGCGAACGTTGACGCGAGCTGCACCGTCGAGACAAGACGATCCAGAGCTCGACCTCGTTGTTGGAAACGAACTTGCTAATCGTATGTCCCTTTTTTACGCCCACGCCACACCCATGCTGCGGGTACTCAGTCACGCAACTATAACTTTCTTGATGGACGTAAGTCACGTTTTTTTTCTTCGTATACGCAACATTCTTGCATTTTAATAACACCTATGCTGCTGAAGACACGTTCGAGTACAGTAATACCAGCGATGTTATAATAGTACAGTCGAATCTCGATATAACGAATTGTCCGTTCCCTTCCGATAGACACCCGAAACCTTGATAAAACAAGATAATAATATACATTGTGCTCTAATTGCTAATTGCTTGTAAAAATTGATGTAATTTAAACCTTTCTTTCTATAAAAATATCCCTATGTTTATAGTACAAATATTTTTTTTTAAGAACATTTTTAAGAACATGATCTCGATGTAGCAAAACCTCGATATAACGAACTTTCCTAGAGATTCGTTATATCGAGGTTCGACTGTATTGAGTGGACGCGGGAGGTTTGACATTTTAAACATTGGTTCGCGCTTTGCTTATACAAGGAGGTGAATAAATGTAAAACCTTTTACACTCTAGTGGTGTTTATTATACAATTACAAAATCAAACGTTTTCTCACATTATGTAGAATCCGGTTTTACTATGATTCTAGGCGAATGGATGAAGATCTTACGAAATCCTAGGGATATTTATTCTTAGGTTTCACTCTATCGATTATGTCTGTGAAAAACTTCAAAATGAAACTAACAATATGGGGTCTAGGTAACGAATTTAAAAAAATCGAATTATTCACTATTATAGAATTGTAAAAGAATTTTTTTTCAATCAGTTTTCTGATATACTCAATCATCGGCACAGTGTTCTATAATTTTTTTATAAATTTCATGTTAATGTCTCCAATCATTTTCAGGATATTGTGGGAAAACTAGATTTGATGTAATTTTCCCCATTATGTTGAAGCACCGATATTATTCACCTGCGGATAATATTTATTCACGGTCTTTGCATAAACAATTAAGCGTCAGCTTATATATGAAGTTTCGTACCTCTCTAGTCCCCTGAACGATATCTTCACCTTGTATTAGTTTTTGACAGAGTCGTGTTTTGTTGGAGCAGTTGATGAAATTTTGAAAATCAATGAAGGCAGCTATTAGGAACATATATTATTTTCCCGAATTAAACAACTTTGATTGCCTTTAAATTTAAACGACGAGGTTCGATTTCCCAAGTAGTTTTGTTTAAGGGGCCATCCATGTAGAGGCCCGAAAAAATGGTCAAATTCCCATTTTTTCTAGCCACGGTTGGTGAAAAAGAAACGCATTTTTTTAACACAAAGGTAAATATATTGAGAGTCTTTAAAACAAAATTACCAAAAAATACAGAAAAACTACAAAATCACGGCCGCCAGTAGATGATGACATTTTTTTCGCCCCGTTTGGCGGTGGACACTCTCTAGCTTAAACGGTCCATCTGAAATCTGAAAACCAAACTGGTTATTCAAGTTAATAATAAATACGAGTCGCTGACGATCGCCGATTTTTTAAATCATTTTTTTCAGGAACGTATCGACGAATTGAAACTCGAGCATAGAAAATCTATGAAAAAGGCGTCATTTTTACGTGACGGTTAGAAAATGAAAATCGATTGTGAGAAAGTGAGATCGTCAATGACCTTTAAATGTTTCTCGTCGTATCTCCTGTAAATTTGGGAGCAATCGATCACGTGGTTTTCGAGATATCATGTCCACCGACTTTGAAAACGGTATTTTGTTGTTCTCTATTTTTTGGTGATTTTTTTTTAAGTTCGAAATATATTTAGGTGCTAAAAAAATGCGTTTCTTTTTCAACAACCGTTTTCCAGAAAAAAATCGGAATTTGGCAATTTTTTCGGGCCTTTAGGTAGATATATATAGCCCTTCAATCCCATCGACTCTATTTAAAATTTGAAGTATCGTTGGACGACGGAAAAAAAGAAAGACTTCCACGTGCCTATATTACTTAATCCATACTGTGTCTTTCACCACTTGATGTTCGCTGCTCAATGTCCGTGACGCAATAAAAAAAATTATGCAAGCTCATTATAGTTTGCGTCGAATTTCCGTTTGCGTTGCAACTTTCCGTCGAAGCCTTCGAAAACTCGTCAACCAAAAGTTTTATTGTTCGTTTGTAGCCCCGTCTTCGTTTACGTTCGTCAGGAGAATCATTGTAATAATAACACTTTTTTTAGAACGATGATATACCGAGGGAAAATATTACCGAAACGTTGGGAACGATGGCGAAAGTGTGCCTGAGAATGCTGGAGAATCCGTAAGTGTAAATAATGAAAATTATAAGGAAAAAAAAGTTCTCTGAAAAAAAAACAAAAAGTAAAGATCGATACATTGCGTTTTAATTAACTAATATATAAAAAAAATTAATTGTGTCAAATTTCTTCTAAAGTGTGTAATAAAATCGAAAACTTATGCATCACCAATAAAAGCTGCACAACAAAAAAAAGTATATTTATCGGATTATTTCATAGCCATGAAAATTTATTTTTGACAATATGATTTATTCTAGCAATCTTCTGGCACAATTCCAACGGGAGGAGACGCATTTATTCGTTCTCAGGGTAATGGTGGGCCTTGTGATACTCTACGATCATGTTCATCCGCAGGGTGCCTTCGTGAAGGGTTCGAACGTCGACGTGAGTTGAGAATTCGTTCATTTTTTTCCACAGCCATAAAAGAAAAACTTGCCTTTATTTCGCTGAACGAGTCGGCAATATCGAAAATAAAATTTATACGTAAAAAAAATATTTAAAAAACCAGCTTTTATTTAATGTACTAAAAAGTAGAAAATAATTTTTGTTATCAAGTCGCCTATATGTGACTATAAATAAAAGCGAGGGGTGCTCAACTTCTTAAATGTTAAATAAATTTCATCAATTCAGTTTCAGTAACCGTATGTAATTTAGCACAATAGTAATTAGAGAAATTATTATCACACGTTTATACTCAGTTTCAGGATGTTTATTTAAGAAATTTAAGGTTGTTTTACCGTAAATTAAATACAGTTGATATATTATCGGATTCATGTAAATTAAAGATAATGTGTCTAAATTTTTGCGCCCCAAGCTTTTATTTATAGTCACATATAGGTGACTTGGTAAAAAAAATGATTTTCTACTTTTTAGTACATTAAATAAAGGCTTGTTTTTGAAAATATTTTTTTCACGTATACATTATTTTCTACTGTTTAGTCTTTAATTGATTTTACTAGTTAGTTGTTACTAGTAGTCTACTAGTTTACAAGTTGTACGTTGGAAACATGGAATGCTTGTAAAAAATAACAAAGACTGTAATTGGGATCGAACTTACGATTAATTGCTGCATATAAACTTTTCACATACATACACAGTCGGCTACGAATTTGTTTGTATGTTTTAGTCAGATTTTTTATGAATAATTAGATATCGCTAATTTTACATGAAAAGTTGAAAAATGTATGTATATATATATATTTTTTCTTTAAGTTAAATTATGGATTATTACCTTTTGGATGCACGTTGTCAAAATTTCACATCTTTAAGTAGTCGGAAGTGGGTGAAATTTTGATTTTTGGTTTTGCATGTCACAGAAAGTCAAGTTAAAGAGTTATATACAGTCAGAAGTTATATACATCAGATCGATTTTTCAAGAATTTTTCTCGAGAAGACCTTTAAATCTATTGAAGTAAACATTTGTACACATATTATGGTAACTTTTAACTGTGTTTTAACATGTTTTATTTGTAAAAGTAATTATTTTAAAAGGTGATCTCCGGGAGCACCTCTAAAAATTTAGATATTTTAAGATATCGTGCTTCACATTATGGAGCACGATATTTCTGGACCGGATCATCTAAAATGAAGAAAACCAAAAATATTTCGTTAATATTATGGATTATTTTGTAATTGATCGAAGGAACAAGCAAAATAAAATTTGTTGACAAAATGGCGGCTTCTAAAAAAAATCGATTTTTAACAAAAAATTAGGCCTTAAATTGTTTATAAAATGGTAAATATTTATCGGTGAGAAAAAACCTTCGATTAATTACTAAAAAAATATACTTGAAACGATTGTGTTAAAATTTGAGACTGATCGCTTCAGCCGTTTCCGAGAAATCTTGCTCAACGACTTTAAAAACACGGTTTTGAGAAAAAACGCGTTTAAAGTTTCAAAAGCACTTCCAAACGCTCTGACACGTCATTACAAATGTGCGTGTAACTTCGAGAATATTCGCCGCATTGACAAGAAATTTTCTGTGCGTGTACTTGAATATATGTACAGTACGAAAAAAATTAATAAAAAATCGATTTTTCGAAAATTTCAACTGTATACAACCCCTTAAATAAAAGCTTGTAAAAAACGAAAATTAATTGTCCTCAGGTCAAAGGATGCGTGAAACTATTGAAGGACCAGCCTCCCTGCAAGAGCGAAGGCCTTTTAAACGCGCTGCGTTACACGACGAAACATCTGAACGAGGACAACACCCCGAAGAATATAAAAAATTTGTTGGCCGCATGATTACCGAAGCAGCGTGGTTGCTGTATCAGAAGCTGATTTGGAGAAAAGACAAACCCAAACGAAAAATCAACATTAATCCCAAAAGATAAGAAAAAGCAAAGAAAAAAAGAGAACGATCCCTTCGTGATCCACCGATCTGTAAACCTGTACAAAAGATCGTTCGATCCCAACCTATCCTTATCCAAGAGCTGCCGACAACTGCCTCGAAATAATTTTTGCACAAATTCGTAAGTTTTGTGCGAGAGTGAGAAGAGGAGAGATCGAGTGAAACTCGAATTTGATGATAGTACTTCCATATATATATATATATATTTAAAAAAATACAAAAAGTTAGAAGATAAAGATCAAACGAGTACTAAAAAAACGACAGCAACAGCTTTAAGCATAATGATTAACGTTGATCGCATATTTAACGAGATATCCGTGCATTTCTGTGTATAGTAGAGGCTCGATCGGGATTGAAATGTAATTTCTCTGGACTAGAGCATATCAGACATTATCGCATTTAAATCCAAAGCGCACACGCGTTATGTTAATTATATTATTACTCGCTTTTCCCGCCCACGCAACGAACGAAAGTTTTAGGATTATTTTTATCTTCCGTTCTGTATTTATTTTTTCGTCTTGTTCGTTTTGTTCTCCATAGGCTTCTTTATCAAGCCGCGTGGTTGTGGAAATTATTGATTGAGTGGCGGGTTTCAGGCGGTGAAGAGGCAATGATAAGCACGTCCCGGTACTTAGGGAACGAAGTATTTTTCGTACAATTTGTTTTCGGACTTCTCATTTTGTGATAGCGACCTATTTAAATTGTTTACACTGTGCTTCCACTTCGCTTAGAATATTCTACGGTCCACTGACCTGCACGTTGAATTATTTTTGCGATCTTCTCGTTGTTCATGTTTTCAGTAACGGTTTCTCGAACATTTTCCTTGACTCCCTGAAATATCATACGTTTGCTCAGAAATGGAAATAATTGTCGAATACTTGCCAGTGGGAAGAAACGTTTATAAAAAAATATTGAATTCCGCGAGTACGTCGATGTTTATGCGTACCAGAGAAGAGCCTGGTGATACTCTAGCTGAAATGAGGAGTCATGACAGTGTAACGGGTCGAAAAATAGCTGATTTTCGCGATTTTGTTTTCTATGGCTAAAATACGCTAATCAGTCTGATTTTTTATGCCAAATCAAAGCACTCATAAAGAACAGAAAATAACTTTTTAAACGTTCATTTTTACACTTTTTTACCGGTCGAAAAGTGTTCGGAAAAAACGAGTTCTCACGGTAGTGCAGTCGTGCTGTACATTGAAATGGGAAAAAATTAGAAGAAGGCTAGTTTTTTGACACGTGAATTTGTAGGTGCCGCGGGTGCTAAATGCAAGTTTGCCAAAAATCGGGGCGTAGGGTTTGTTTTAGGGGATGAAGGGGGATGGAAGTGCATTAATGCCAAACTACAACCGCCACGAGGTCGGCGCCGGGAGACAAAATGTTGAGAAAAATCCGGGCTTTATTATTGTCCACAGCGCCGGAGTCGTGGGAGTTCATTTGGGGGTGAAATTTTGAAAATGACTTTTAATTCGATAACTCTTTGGGAAAAATTCATAGAATTTTTGTTCAAATGGGAACGTTGTAGCCCTTGAAAAGACGAGTCGATCGAGCATTTGATCATCCCTCTCCCTCATCATATCTTCATCCCCATCATCATCATCATATCTTCATCCCCAAAAAAATGGCTGAAGTATAAAAATAAATGGTTTATTGAATAACTCAAAAACAATCGATTTTTCGGGGATGGTTTAAATGTACGAAATGTAGAGAATAATTTTCTCTATATTTTCGTTTCTATGGACCACCCTTTAATTTTGCTTTTCCCAACCCCTTTCGGGGGTTGAAAATTCGAAATGAAATTCTGCGAAAATTATTGACCGAAAATAAAGAGATACGAGTTTGGCGCTGTGGACACAAATGTAGCTGAGGGTTCAAGCTACAAATTGTTCTACAGCGGCGAATTCGTGCGGCCAATAGTTTTTCCAGAATTTCATTTTAAATTTTACCACCAAGAGGGATTGGAAAATCGAAATTCAAGAGTGGTCCATAGAACCGAAAATATAGAGATAATTATTCTCTACATTTCGTATATTTTAACTATACCCGAAAAATCAATTGTTTTTAAGTTATTCAATAAACAATTTTTTTTTGTTGGTATTTCAACATTTTTTTTGGGGATGAAGATATTATTAGAGAGTGATGATCAACTGCTCGATCGACGCGTCTTTTCAAGAGCTACAACGTTTCCATTTGAACAAAAAGTCCACAAATTTTTCCTAAAGAGTTATTGAATTAAAACTTATTTTTCAAAATTTATCCCCACTTTTCCACCCCCAAATTGAACTTCCATGACTTCGGCGATGTGGACAAAACCAAAGACCGGATTTTTCTGAACATTTTGTCATCAATTTGGCATCAATCCACCTTCATCCCCTAAAATCCCTGCACCCCGATTTTTTGGCAAACTTGGATTTAGCACCCGCAGCACCGCATGACCTGTCAAAAAACTCGCATTTTTCTATTTTTTTTCCGATTACGGGGTTTTTCAGCGACAGCACGACCTTACTAACAAGGTTGTTCTCGTGAATATTATCTGAAACTAAATTTGTAAAAACATTATTAATCAGTAAGAAATCCGCCATCTTTCCATGGAGTTTTTTTTAAATCAAAATTAACAGAATGGCGGTGGTTTGAAAAAAAGTATCGAATTTAGCAAATTTTTTCGACAGCTTTTCGTTAAAAAATATGAAGATTAAGAAAAAAGCTTCCATAGCAAGATAAAACATGACGTGAAGAATGTTGTGTCAAAATTTGAGACGAATAGCTCGATAACTGTTCCTTTGAGAGTGTACACCGTTTTGAAAAACGACATTTCGAAAAAAAAAACGGGTTCAAAGTTTCGAGTGCGGAATTTTTATATAAATTATCTACTTACGATCAATCGGCCATGCCAGGTCCACGTTTAAAACCGTCTATACTATTGGAAAATGCAAAAAAAAAATCAATTTTTGAAAATTTTACACTGTGATTATTCCTTAAGTTATTATGGTTCATCATTAATTTTCCACGTGGTTTTCTGCTTTTTTCACGCAAGCCCCTTGGCTGTGCCTGGGAATCAATTCGTTTTAAATTCTACCCTATACATCTCGAAAGCACGATTACACGGAATCAATCACTGCGAATATTATTGTTATTATTGTGTGACGAGAGAGAGAGAGAGAAAGAGAGAGAGAGAGAGAGAGAGAGAGAGAGAGAGAAGGGGAGGATATAGAAAAGAGAGAAAACGACGATTTAGAGTATTATCGACGAAGAACCAAAGATATATATTGTACATTACGTAGAGTGACGAGGACGAAATGATTGGTATATTAATTATTGCGATTATTTACGATTAATATTAGTGAAGGAACAAAGTGCATGTTATATCGATATTATGTATATTAGAGAACTACGATAGTCACATTAATAAAGCGCACGGGGATTGTTTTCGCTCGTATGCGAGAATTCGATAACGGCGAGGCGCGAAACTTCGGTGGAAGCGCAAATAGAAAAGCCACACCGAAGGAGAAAATGCACACTCGATAGTCAAAAGAATTGTATTACATTTTTTGGAATTTATAAAAAACAATAAAAAACAACAACAAAGTCAACATTGATCCTTATTTTATGGCCCAAAATTGATTTTTTGAGAAAAACAAAATTTAAGTGTCCGAACATTCATTCAAAGTGGGAGTTGCGTCGAAAAATAGGTACTTGCGTGAAAAAAATTATATCTTTTTCAAAATATAAAAAAAACATGATTTAGGTTTTTAAAGAGGAAGGGTTGTAAAGATATGGAAAAAGACAGTGTAAACCGTCTTTCCAAAAAGTATATTTATTCGGAGGTTTGAATTTGAGCATTTTCGGGATAGTAAAAAATGGAAAAAATCGACTCCTTCGGCAGAATAATGGTTGAAAACGTATATTTACCGACTTTTCTTTTACTTCAGTGACTTATTATTATGTGGCCGGGTTGAAATTCCGAACTTGGAATGATGAGAACGCTCGAAACTCCGAAAGAATACTATCCCCGAAAGATAAAAACTCCGAAACAATTTTACACGAAAGACCAAAACTCCGAAAATCTGAACACCGTCAAAATAATTCGGCTATGGAACTTTTAAAAGTCTCAAAATTTGCAATAAATCGATGAATTATTAAAAAAAAAAAATTTTATTAAGAAGTGACTGTACGTCAATTTTGAAATTTGTCTAGACCATGTTATATGTTCCACATCATTGACAGTCAATTGCCTAGACTTTCGCTGGCATAATCTTGACAAACCTTGTAATTTCGGAACATTAAAATTATGAATTTTAAACCATCGGCGCATTCAAAGTTCGGAATTTCAACCCGCCCTTCGTGTCAAGATAATGCCAGCGAAAGTCTACACAGTTGATTGTAAATGATGTAGAACGTATAACATTGTCTAGACAAATTTCAAAATCGACGCAAAATCACTTCTTGATAAATAAAAAATACTTAAAATAATTCGTCGATTTATTGAAAATTTTGAAATTTTAAAACTTCCATAGCCGAATTATTTTGACGGTGTTGAGATTTTGAGTTTTGGTCTTTCGTGTAAAATTCTTTCGGAGTTTTGATCTTTCGGAGTACTATTCTTCCGGAATTTTGAGCGTTCTGACCATTTAAAGCTCGGAATTTTAACCCGGCCCCATCTTGAATTTTGGAACATTAACATTTGGAATTTTGAACCGTCGGAGCATTCAAAGTTCGGAATTTCAGCCCGGCCCCATTATTATTGACATTTACCGTAATCGACGTATAAGTACACTGCAGGGGGGTCTGCATTGAAATGAAGGCAGCATCATTTTCCGTAAAAAATATTTCTCCCCTATAATAAGAAGATATATGGCAACGCCGCATCGTTCCACGTGTCCGATGACGCGAGTTTGCGCGGCATTTTAAAAATAATACTGCAACACAAATTTTTATTTGGAAGTAATTTTTAATCGAACAAAGTTTTTAATTAGTTATGAATGAACCAACACTTTTATATGTTAATGAAGATAACATAATCAATATAAAATATCAACATTTATAATGCAAATATTTTTTTATGATAAAAGTTTTTAACTTTGAGAACGCAATAATATTCTTTTTCTCGAAATATTGAACAATACTGTTCTGCTGTGTTGCCATATATCTACTTATTATAGGGGACAAATATATTTACGAAGAATAATTCTGTCTTTACTGAACGTTTTTAGCAAAACTGAATAGTAAAGGCAATCCAAACTTTTTTCACTCTTTCCCTAACGAGTTTGCTATCTAAACATAATTTTTTTTCAAAATTTATCAACACAATAGAATGGTACGACGAATTATGTGACCTGATTTTCGGTCAGTGCAGACCCTGCAGTGTTAAAAGTTGCAATTTTAGAGCCCATTATCTCCCAATCTAAATAGTCGACTGTTCTGAAATTTCACTCAACCATGCATAATGATATGAACAATTTCTGGTTAAAATTTGAACAACATCTATATAAATCAAAAGCGCGCGCTCTTTCTACCTTAACAGAGCGAAAGCTGTTTCTCTCCTTTATTCCAAAATATCAGTCGCCTTGGAGAACACTGGGAATTTGAAAATCACCTGAATCTCTTTGAATTATGGCCACTCGGCCGGTGTGACACTGCGTCTTAAGGAGGTTAGAGCGATCCAGGTGAGTCAAACGACGGTTTATACGTTTTTTTTCAATGCACCTCACATAATTCATACGAGGTATAAATTTATTCTGTCGACGCTAATTTTTCATAAAATATATAATTGAAGGGCAAAGTTATGGATTTCTATATTTTTATTGCGTAAATAAGAAAAACTTTTGTGTTACTACCAACTTGAAAAAGTATAAAATTATCGATGATGATCATGAAAAGACTGGGTCAGTGAATATTTTATTGTACTCAGAATAAAATGTCGAGTCATTTACAATTATGCCTTTTATATTTATCTATCGGGATGATTTATTATTACGATTTGTTAATATTAAGTGTTGCCGAAATACGGCAACTTCACGGACATTGAGGTTGGCAGGAATGCTCTTCATTCGCCAGACAAGATTTGTAAACTTTCATCAAACCTCGATGGTTCAATATTGAATACATATGGTTTACGATGGGCAAGATGCCTTTTTTTTCTAAATGTTATCAAATGTATAGTTTGCGTTAATCCGTTGTTAGAAATGGTTTATCTTGATGCTAAATAGCCAACCAGTAGCGTGAACGTCTTGCCCATTTAACCGCACGTAAAATTGCACACAACAAACTATTTTTTATCCCTGGTGTGTGGTAGTGAACAAATTTCAAAAAATTCGTAAACACTCAGTATAGTCTACACAATGATATATATTTTTTTCAAACTTAATCTCGGATTGTGGCCAACGCTTCAACCTCCTTGAACAAATTTTGTTTTGATCATTTTTTCTCTCCATGTGGCCTGGTAGGAAATGATCTTACCTACGGTCGATATTTTTATCATGCGTAGATAACTTACCGACGTACCATATCACCGAACACTGTAAAGACCCGGACGAAGTTGCTACCCTCGCCGCGCACGATCTCTGCGCCTGTACCGATCGAGTAGTCGCGCATGCCATATCCCAGAGTCGGCAAGTATTCCCGCAAGGTATACCTTAACCGACGGTAAGTCAGGCGAACTTTCGTTTGTGGCATAGCAACAGTCGTTCCGTCCAACGATGGGAATTCCTCGTATGCAAGAGATCAACAGGGACGTTCATTGCTGGACGAACAGATGGAACTCGAATGCAAGTCCGACTATGACGACGCGGCCGACTTGGCGAATGTTATTAAGGCGCAATTCTTTAAATATTGATTGAAAGTACAGGCAGCCAGGGCACCCCGGCGTTCTTGGCGAGGTGGTGCGCCGGCTGAAGGGAGAAAGTGCGAGAATGTGGGCGGTAAGGGTGGCGCGTCTATTATATATGATGGGCGCGGTTCCTCGTCTCGCTTTCTATGGATTTTTTCCACATTATAAATGCAAGCTATATGGCGTATATACATTTTTAATCATCACAGCGACATGGAAAAGTTTCGTTGATGCTATATAAAGCGTCAGTGTACCTACTCTACATCGTATATCCCTACCTAACCTTTATTCATAAATTGGTATCACTTTCATCCCAGATACCATGAGCTGTTACGTGAGGCAGAAATCTACTCGTAGTAGTCACCTTTGGGCAATTAATCGTACAGTTAATTGTAAATGTATACAAGTAAAGGGTGTCTCAAAGTGACCTGACATTTTAACTTATTAATAAAACGTATTATTTATTTGAAAAGTACGACTATTTTTATTTTAATGTAAGATGCAAACATGGAGGTTATGTGTGGAACACCATATCCGATAAATGGCCGCCTCGTGCCTGTTTGCAAACGTTCACTCTTTTGACGAAATTTCCAATAACATTTTGGCATAATTGCGGATTAATTACATTAATGGTGCGTCCAATTGCTTTCTTGAGCTCCGGAATGGTCTGTGGATCATTGGCATACACTTTTCCTTTCAGAAAACCCCAAAGAAAGAAGTCCAATGGCGTTCCATTGGACAATTGGCCATGAAACTTCGTCTGCAATAACTATGCAGCAACAATGCAGCAAATAATAATTTCTATACGTTGCTCGATCGTGTAATTCTTCATGAGTTAACCTCAAATCTTCCGGATGCCAATTGTCAAAGATTGGTACCCTATGTTCGCCACAAAAAACAATGGCGCGCAATTGAAAATGTCAGGTCATGGTGAGACACCCTTTAGATGATGTCGAACGAACAAAAGTATCGAAACCAATAGTTTCGGTAACATTTCTAGTACCGTAAAATGGGGTTCCTTTGAACAGGTTTTCGAAGTTTCTTTGTAGGTAATTTTTTTTCTAATATCCTAAATTCCAACTTTTTTGGTCCAATAGAACAATGTGTCCTCTGGGTATCAAATGTATAAGAAAGTCAAGCCCCACCAGCCCCTCACAACTTTATATATATATTTTTAAAAGTGTCAAAGTAACCGTGAGTAAGTGTCGAGTGGGGGATTCTTTGACAAAACATTGAAATGCAACTTATGTCAAAGATTAAGGGTTACTTTGACAACATTTTAATTAAAAAAATACTTTATGCATTATACATGGAATTAAATGAAAAACAACGATTTTTCACAGTCAAATTGTCATCTTTATTAAGGAAACATTTTACGGAAAAATATCAAGTACCTAGGGTACTATTATAGGCACTCAAGGCAGGAGCCTGGATTAGAAAGTCCAAAAAAGCGTTTTTCCGGGAGTTTTTTTAAAAGGAAAAAAACCAGTGAGCCCAGTAAACATTGCGGTATTTTTAAATGTATATTTGAAATGTATAAAAAAAATTCAACATGAAACAATAAATGTCTGCAGATTTATCAGCCTATTCCATGTGCGTCTTGCCACTGCAGTCCCCAATCGGGGGGAAGAATGCAGCTCGTAATTCTTGACTGAACCGAATAAACCAATCAAATTTTCTGTTGTCATGTATTTTTCTTCTGGATGAATTAAGAAAAAGCTGAAAAAATTGTGAAATTATAACTGTTCTCAGGTTAAAAAAAAATGTGTTGAAAAACACTTTAACGTGCTATAAGCATTGTTTGAAAAAACTTGTTCAACGATTTTTCGAATTCACTTAGAAGAGATTTTCATACCGAAGAAAATCAACTTTGGTTTGATTGAATAGGTCATTTAGTTTTTTTCCTATCACGCCCGTCAATTTGGAAAAATCGTAAAAATGAAAACGGAAGAAAACGCGCGTCAAAGTTTTCAATATGAGGAAATATCAATATCAAATATCAATCGCTTCTCTGCTTTTGGCCTTGTATCTTCGAAAATGTTTGCAATTGGCCTCTGTAACTTTGTCAATATATTCTTGGATAGTTTATTTATCGATTTGAGCAATTAAAAAGAATCGTTAATTTAAATGATTTTTTCGGACCGTCTAATTCAGGCTCCCGCCTTCATCAGTCTTATAATTATCATTGAGATCAAAATCAACTTTAGCATCATTGTAATAACCTTAAATAACAAATTTAATCACATTTAACTGCGCACCCATTAAAACCGTATTTTGGCGCTGTGTTAAAGTAGCCCCAAAAACTGTCGAAGTTACCCTTAATGTCAATTCAACCCCGTTTTACGGTAACTCGAATCGACTCAATTGCCAAATCATCAATTTGTCATCTAGCACGATCACAAGCGTCAAAAATTGAGCTAGGACTCCGAAAATTAAAAAAAAACCTCATTGCATTTATTATTGGGGTGAATAAAAATCGCCTTTGGTCTGTGTATATTGTGGAGCATAAAAATTATTGCGTCTGCTCCCAGAGTTTCAAAGGCAACATGCAACATACCATGATGATTTCAAGCTCTTGATCCTCGACCAATATATTGAAATATCTTAGAATATTCGAAGCCCTCGAGGTATTGACGATTACGGCCTGTTTTTTTTACCGTCCGTTTATTTTGCCTTTGGCACCGTCACAACCCGAGTCAACCATTTCGACGATTTTGCGAGCGCCCTCGTCCCTCGTTTCGAGCGACCAGCAACAACCCCTCCACTCTCGAGTCGCGAGAGAGGCCCTTATGGATTTTTTTAACTCCCGCAGGAGCAGTACGATGGGATGCGGCAGGCACCCTTTGGAACACCCCACAGTTGCCGATGCACTCTTAACCCCTCTCACAGTCAGCCCAAAAGAAAAAACACATCCCGACCCCCTGCTTATTGCCCGGAGACGTTTAATTGTGATTTTACAAACGTGTTTTTCGTTCCACCATCACCTTATAGTCAAATTTTACCCTACACTTTCCAAATTAGTTTTGTCTTCCTGTGCTCTAAGGCGATTTCATTATTTTTTGTCTTATTTGCCTAAAAATGACAAAACAAAAAGAGGATTTATTGGAAATGCTTCGTGCCAGGGCAATCTTTCACTTGGAAAAAGGTGGCTTGATCAAAAATAGAAATGGTAGACTTTTTTGATCACCGACAAATCGCATGCAAAAGAAAAACAATTAAAAATACTTTTCGATCGCAAAATGCGGTTCAACAATTTTAACCCTTTTTAAACACATTTTATCGCACGAAACATTGAATATTGTGAAACGCCAAGTAGGTATCATTTCTTCAAATAAAAGGTTTTTGGAAAACGGTTGAAAAGGTTTAATGGTAGATTTTACGTGATCTGCAAAATGATATCTGAATAGTCTATCCTTTCGTGAGATCTTTTGGCAGGAAATGAAGAGACACTTTTTTTCATTTTTGCTAAAATCCTCTTTTTTCTAAATTCAAGAATGAATCCTGACCCCCTTGTTGCCCGAAGACGTTTTGTTGTGATTTCACAAAAATGTTTTTCGTTCCACCATCACCTTATATGCAATTTTATCTCAATTTTCCCAAAGTAGTTGAAACTACTTTCGCAGTTGAAAAATGAAACCGCCTTAGAAGGCGGTTTCATTTTTGTTGTCTTATTTGCCTTAAAACGGCCTTAATGACAAAACGAGCATTCGTTGGAAATGCTTCGTGTCACGATAATCTTTCATTTGGAAAATGGTGGCTTGATAGAAAAAAAATTAGAAATAGAGGACTTCATTAACTATAATTTTTAAGTAACTATAATTTTGAAGTAACTAGAATTTTAATTGCTTTAAAATTCTATAATTTTAAATTCTATAAATTCCATAATTTTAAATTCTATAAATTCCATAATTTCTTTAAATTCTATAAATTCCAAAATTTCTTTAAATTCGATAAATTCTATAATTTATTTAAATTCTATAAACTCTATAATTTCTTTAAATTCCTTAAATTCTACAATTTCAAAGTAACTGGAATTTTTATTTTCATTACTGTGGTTCCTGACGTGCCCAAACGATCCATTATAAATTAACCCCGCGGTCTCATCGAGCCATGAAAATTTTCCCAGCACCCTAATTACCATCCCCGTGTGTGCATTAAAACTCCATTCGTAGGAGCGAGGCGAAAAAAAAATTCTGAAAATAAAGTTAATAAAAAAAAAGACCACCACACAGAGCCGTGATCTGGGTGGACCGAGTGGATCGTGCCCGAGTATTTCACGAAGGGTGGCACCCATCGTTCGCCACCCTTTCGAATCTCCGCAAAGGCATCGGGTTGCTCCGGCGAACACTGCCGACAGCAACCCTTAAACCCTCGCGAGAACCAACGAGAGAGCGGGAGAGACCCTCGATTTGTAGGATCGCGGCTGTCTAATTGCGATATCGCTTTTTTTCTTCTCTCCTTTGCTCTCTCTATCTCTCTCGGTCCCTCTTGTCCTACTG
Source organism: Ophion ellenae (assembly GCA_963210295.1). NCBI lineage: Eukaryota > Metazoa > Arthropoda > Insecta > Hymenoptera > Ichneumonidae > Ophion > Ophion ellenae. The sequence goes on along the minus strand of OY723386.1, from coordinate 55,163,156 downwards.
TCCCCTCACACTTCTTCACCCTTCGATGTAGGTACGAAACTTTTTTTTTCTTCTCATTCTCTCTCCTCTCCTCGATGTACATCTCTTCGTGCGGAGCGTCAAAAATTTTTTGCCCGTTATTTTTACCGCCAACCGGTAATTATGTGGGCGCGGCGGACCAAACAAGGGGTTGATGGTCTCGCGTAGGGCACCCGCGAGAGAAAGCAACTCGTCGGAAAAAAACGTACGTTGGAAAAAAATTCTGCATTTAAATCCCCGCGGTGAAAGGGGTGGTCGGATGCTTTCTCTCTCTCTCTCTTACTCTCTCTATTTCCGCTTTTCTTCGCCCTTGCTGGATAGAACTCACCGGGCCGGGCAAATCGGTGGCGCGAGGGCGCGTGCAGTCGACAATGGCCGTGTTTGCACACCCGAAAATTGGCCGAGCCAAAAAAAACAAGAACGGATAGGTAGAAAAAAATCTCAACAATGCGCTAGATCTAATCCATTGGGAGTGAAAGAGAGTATATGTAAAACCTGATGCCCCGTGAAGAAAAGAAGACGAAAAAAAGGCGGCACGTGCTAACCGGCGTGGCGAATAGATCGTGTGATACTCGCTTGTAAATTATATCCGGAACACACACAAGTTGCCGACACTCTGCAAGTCTTGGAGTTCCACGAAATCGACTTTGGAAAGAATAAAAAAAACCCAAGAAAGAAAAGGAGGTCACGTACACGTAAGAATCTTTAATTTCCACGCTAGGGGCCCTAATTTGTGACGTCTAATTCCGAAAATTCATTAGTAATTCAATTCGTTCGGGTCGATTTATTGGCCTCGGGTGTGTGTATAAACGACACACGTTTTCGTACCGATGCGAACAATAATCGCTGTCTGCCTGTCTGTCGGTCCGATCGATCGCTCGTATCGCGCGCGATTATATACTTTTTGTGTATCCAGGTGCGAACGTAACGAGATTTATTGCGGCTGTGGGTGCTGCGAACGACGCGCGGTTCGCTCTTCGGGATCACCCGAGATAAGCATTGTATAGTAATCGGTTGCTGCAATGTGTACACACGTACACTGAAAAAAAAAATTCGTTTATCCATCCAAAATTCAGTTGGTTTAACAAAATGTATCTTTAAATGCGTTCAACTTGATTTTTGGTTGGCGTAAAGCACGTTTTGTCAATCTAACTGATAGTTTTAGAGGTGTGAACTGTAGCTTATTTAGCATGTATGAGCAACTGTTAAACCAACAAAATTTCGAGACAAAATGCATTTTGCACATTCAACGATTTTCTTTTCTCAGTGTATGCATTTTTCACCGCTGAAAAAATGTACCCACGCTATTTTAATCGCATTACTGGTTTTCGTCCCGTTACTGTTTTTCTTTTTGCTACTTTCATTCTCAATGGTTCATGGATTAGGCGTTTTTGTTTAACGGGTTATATGAGTTTTGAAGAGAAAAACAAAACATATTTTCTCTCATTTATTTTTTAAATATAATAAAATAATTATTTTATTCAAGCTTTGAGCATGTGAAAGTACAAGATTTGAACAATATTTTATGAAATTTTCATTCGAAAATTTTGAAAACTCAGCCGTGGAGAACTGATTTTCGCAGACTCCTTAGTAAAAGGATCCTCGCGGTGGTCAGGATAACTCTTGATAGCTTTATGTGAAATCGAAAAATGAATTATTTTCCATTAGTAGGTGAGTATAGCCCGTGATTGAATGAGGGATTTTAAAAAATTGGTATTTAATTTTTTGGTAGAGTTGTATGCAAAACGGCACGATTTTCGGTAAAATCTAGACCATGTATTACGGTGTAATATAAATCATGATCGAAGAAAAAAATTCTTCGTTCAATAATTATCCAATAGTATCTGGAAGAACTGTGCAAAATTTCAACGAGATCGCTGCATTATTTTTTGAGAAATCGTGTCCAGCGATTTCAAAAATGCAGAATTGAGGAAAAAGGAATTAAAGTTTTAAGTAGGAATAAAACGGACGTTTTTTTTAATTACATGTAACTGTCGTTTCCAGACACATAAAGCAAAGATCCAGCGGCAGCTGCAATGTCCAGGGCAGCAAATAACAAAATGGATTTTTAAACATTTCAAAACCCATGTTTCAAAACCCCTTAATTTTATTGAATGGGCTACATTTTATTCAACGCGTTTATTCAGGTTTTAATTCGAAAAATATCGATGGTAGAGAAAAACAGTGATGATGAAATTTGTAAAGCACTCGATTTCCTAGAAGTTAAGTCATTACCATTTTTACTTAAAAATTGTAAATCGCCATGTTCTTCAACGAAAACCATTTCCCATTAAATTTAAAACGACGATATTAACTGAACGCAAGCCCAGCCCAGAATGAAACTTTCACATGTTATTTTACACTAATAAAAGAAAATTCAGTGTAAATTTCAGCAGGATCAACCCAGTCATTGGGGTTGAAAAATTAAAAAATTAAAGATTTTTCTTTTTTTTAGTGTTGTACAACTTGGAAAATCTTCAATTTTTTTTTTCGAAATAGTTCATAGAAAAACGCATCTTTTTTGCAGAGGACATTTTTTCGTACGACGAGAAGATCACTACGATACGATTATTTGAAATTTTATCACGTACAAAATTATCTCCGAGTTAGCCGAGTTAGCGAGCCGATAAAAATCTGAAAAAATGCCACGTACTCAGAATATATGATACAAAAACATCACCAACTTTAAAAAATCTTGAAGAAGGTCAGGCTTTTAGGCCGTTCGAAAACACTTGGAATACCTCATATACTTTGAAGTAGACCTATAGTTTGGTTAATGTAGAATTATCATTTCTTTGTTTAAAAAATCCCTCAAAATTGCTTATTTTTTCCCGTCTATACGTATAACCCGCCTTAAACGCGTTTTTCTCGCCCCACCGTTTTCGAAGTCGGTGGACATGATATCTCGCGAGCTACTCGATGTATTATTTCCCAATTTACAGGAGATACGATGAAAAACATTTAAAGGTCGTTGACGATCTCACTTCCTCTAAATCAATCTTCATTTATCAATAGTTACGCAAAAATGACGATTTTTTTCATACATTTTGTTCTCTCAAGTTTCAATTCGTCGCCACGTTGTTAAAAAAAAATGATTAAGAAAATCAACGATCGTCAACGACTCGTAATTATTGTTAACTTAAATAACTCGTTTGACTTTTCTTTTTCGAATGAACCGTTTAAGCTGGAGAGTGTCCACCGCCAAACGTCGCGAAAAAAAATGTCATCATCTGCCGGCGGCTTCGTTATTGTTGTTTTCCCGTATTTTTTGGTGAGTTTTTTTTAAAGGCTTCTAATATATGTACCATTCTGTTAAAAAAAACACGTTTCTTTTTCACCAACAGTTTTCCAGATTTAAAATCAGCAAATTGGCCACTTTTTCGGGTCTCTAGGTGTATATAGTCCCTCAACGACAAAACTCGCAACGGTTTCGCGATGGTTGTCCAAAATGTTGGAGTGAAAATGTTGAAAATTTCCGCCCGCCCGTCTCGAGCAAGCGAAGAAACAAAATACGGTGATAAAATAAAGAAGACGACCGAGCAATTTTGACAAACGATTTCGAATCCGTCACACATACGATTTTATAAGGCGTACGTGCGCATAGATAGAAACATACTTATAGGCACATAATCTATAGCGTACCGTAATACGTAGGCGGGCATCGATAGCGCGGATTAACCCGGGACAAATTTTCCGTAAGCTATAAATTAGAATTTATGAAATGCCCGGGCGTGTGATATACCGATCGGAAAACCCGCGCGAGGGTGAACGTATAGCTCGAGTGAGACCTACATTTAACAAAGAATCCTTGTTTTTTTTTACTCTTCATTCCGTTCACGCTCCCACTTTTACCGATACCCTCTCCTGGCTCCCGGCCTACCGTTCGAACCGGAACTAATAGTTTTTTTTCAACCAATCCCCCCTCCCCCTTGCGGCTGATGGATTTCACGCGGCGTATTATTATCATTATGATTTTTCGATCGATTCGCGTGTGAATGAGGAAAAAGGCGGGGTGGGGAGGCAAGGGAAAATAAAGAGAGACGGAGCGAGAGAGAAGAAAAAAAAAGTATCGTCGATTACAACGGCGATGCTGAGAAGAACCCAGGAACCAAAGCGTTCTCGATAGGTATCGAGAGTATATACTGACAGATGGTACCAATTTTTTTTGGCTTCCACTCACGAACGAGCGCCGTTATTTCGCAAAAAAATCCCCGAAACCGATCGTCCTTGTCCTTTTACCCGCGTGCTTTTTTTTTCTCGCTTGCTATATTCTCGGTGACGTTTCCCGCTACCCCCTCTCGAAACTCCCTCGATCGTTCCTTGGGGCGAAGTGTTCCCGTCTCGCTCTTCACGTATTGCCGTTGAGCCGATCATTTTTCAGAAGCAGGCGATCTCTTTACTCTCTCGCCCTTTTCCTGTCTTTTTTCGTCTTCGTAATAGAGCTAAACGTCTTATTGGAAAAATGTTAAACCCAAAATTTGTAAGGAGTAACTTTTAGTACTTTTTCTTTTAACGTTAACCATGGTTTGGTTAACAGTTTATCGTGAGGTTCCAGCTATATGAGCTTCTCACGGTAGAAGTTAACTAAAATAATGAATTTTATAGTTATCGAGATATTACATATTTGCGCAAAAAGTTGACAAAAATTGAAAAAAAAAACGTATTAAACGTCTCATCAAAATGACTGAATTATCTGAAAAAATCGAATGAAGGGTGACTTATCGTTACGAATACGAGTAAGGGTTATTTTAACCCTGTTTTAACCCTTCGTTGTCACACTTACCTAGAGAAACATGCTCGTCACACAGGGTCAATCTGACCCGGTGTGGAAGTCTAGGTCATACTGTTGTCTAACCTAGGCATCGAGATATGACATGTTTGCGCAAAAGTTAACAAATCAAAAATTGAAATCAACACAATGCAAAAATTTAAATTTAAATAATTCCGAAACATTTTAAAAATTGAACGAAATAATACTAAACGTCTCATCTAAATGATTGAATTATCTGGAAAAATCGAATGAAGGGCCAGTTACCGTTAGAAAATACGAGGAAGGGTTATTTTAACCCAATTTCCACCCGAGTAAGGGCTATGTTAACCCTTTATTGTCTCACTTACCTAGAGAACCATGCTTGTCACACTGGGTCAATCTGACCCAGTGTGACAGGCCTAGGATGACCATGAAAAAAATCATGAACATACTTTACATATTGCATATGTGCCAACAATTATTATATAAAAAATCAGATGGCAACCTGCAAAAAAATCGTGAAGAGTAAAAGTTGCAAAAAATTTGGTAAACTTTTAAATCTTTAAGTCTGGGTCGTTTAGACTCACACTGACAACGAAGGGTTAAGAAAGATTTGTACTCTAACAATATGTTAATCTCTATTATCACAAATTTCTTTATATTTGCTCCTCTCACGTGTAAAACAAATTGTGCGAATTTTCAGCAACGTAAAAGAAAGAATTTACAAACAAAATCGTGTATCATTCGTGTGATCCAGGCTTGAAAGAGCGCTCTATGTCTTTCATACCCGGGATTATACATTTGATATACCGCATTATGCGTGTTCGATTTTTTCTTCTCCTTTTTTCTTCCGAAAAGGGAGATTCGGAGTTTCCCCGTGTGTTACTGATGATCGGACATTTATTTTTTTATTTCCTTTTCTATTCGTGTGGTAGATCACCGTAAAGCGAACGGAAAGGTCCGTCGCGGTCACTTTTCGGATACGGGATAACCTTGTAATCCTTCGTGATACACTCGGCAGATACAGGAGAAACGAGACGACGCGTTTTTTTTCAGGCTTGAAGAGTCGCCTGCGCAATACACAGAGAGATGCCTCAGTGCGAAGCGGGAGATGAGCTGAAATAGGCGAAAAAAGCTGGGAATATCGAGTAATCCAGGCTGGACAGGAATAACGAGTGTTTGATGACGGACCGCCTTGGCTGCAAACCACAGACATATATATATATATATATATATATATATATATATATATATCTTTCTCTTTCTCTCTCTGAGCAGGGCTTTACTGCTACCGTGGAAATCATCCGCACTGCTGTTGGGGACACCGTCACCCGGTACCCACACGGGCACACACTCACCCTCGTGTGGGGTCGGCGCAGCAGAATAAAAAACGTTTCGAGGGCACGCGCTTCGCGTCTGGGGTGCCCTCAGATCTGCAGCCCACACGGAACAGGCAACACGGCCTATGAGCCTTATTTTTTCTCGTAAAAAAATGCGTTTCATCCCTCATTGTAAAGAACGGCCGATCGAACGCACAACGCTTTTCTTGTATAATATAGAAGAAAAGCGTTGTGCCTTCGATGGTTTGTTTTATTTTTAATTTTTATTTTATTTTTTTCAAATAATTCTGAATAATTAATTTAAATTTTGTTTAAATTCATTTTAATGTTTTTTTTAATAATAAAAATATATGTATAACATATAATATATAACAGATAAATAAATTTTTTCTTCAATAATCGCTCAGACCGAGGTGCCGTTGTATCGTTAAAAAAAACTACGTTCCATCCCTCATTGTAATGAACGAACGATCGAACGCACAACGCTTTTCTTGTATAATATACAAGAAAAGCGTTGTGCCTTCGATGGTTTGTTTTATTTTTTAATTTTAATTTTAATTTTTTCAAATAATTCCAAATTACGAATTTAATTTTTTTTTCAAATTCATTTTAATGTTATTTTTTAATAATAAAAATATATGTATTATACATTATATGTATATATATATATATAATATATTATTGTTTTATTAATAATCGCTCGGACCGAGGCACCGCCGTTTTATCGTAGAAAAAAAAATACGTTTCATCCCTCACTGTAATGAACTTTAATACTTAAAGTTTAATACTTCAATACTTTTCTTGTATAATATACAAGAAAAATGTTGTGCCTTCGATAGTTTGTTTTATGTTTTAATTTTAATTTTAATGTTTTCCAATAATTCTCAATAATTAATTAACATTTTTTTAAAATAAATTTTAATTTTATTCTTTAATAATAAAAAAATACATGTATAATATATAATGTACAATATATTAATTATTATTTTGTTATTAAAGAATAAAATTTGTGATTGACCTGTCCATTGAATCCATTGATTTTGCAAACAATTATTTAACTGTAGGCAATAAGCTATTATTGAAAATTTGCCGAAGACAAAATTTGTACAAATCCAAAGAGCGTACGTTGGAATTTTATGGTTTTTCGTTCGTTTGCACGAGGAATAAAACATAAAATAAAGAAGGAACGAAAAATAGCGTGAAAAAAATTCAGCTTCGATTCGTACGTCGTGAGGTATCGGCGCTCCCCTCGCGCTACCTCTCGCATGGCTTCATAGGTAGACGTGACCCCCTTCGGGCTTTTTTATACAAGGGTTTTTCCTGACACCGACGGCGCTGAGGGGGGAGACCGTTTTTTTTCAATTCTTTTTTACCATCATCGTCGAGGGGGCCCCCGGGCCTCTCACGTGCCCGTTCAGGGTATGGCTTTTATACGTTTTTTTTCTTCATTATTTTTATTATTATATATCCATGGACCAGCATCTGTAGCCCCCCGGTGGCGATGGCGGCGTGTGTGTAGATCGAACGCGAAAATTTTCAGTCAGTCAGTCACTCACCTGGCCCACATCGAGACGGTGAGTCCCAGACTGAAAAATCTTATCTTTTGAAATTTTTGGGGTACATCGATTATCAAGAAATAATTAAATAAATTATGTAAAACAGATACGCGAGATCCGCGGGATAGTTTGATCGATCTCGAGTCGCGAGCTCGTTTCTCGGAAGTGCGCGATTAATTATCCCGTACGCCTTGAACTCGTAACTTATTGGCGTTAATCGCGTTTGCGTGATCGTGAAGTGTTTATAAGCAGCGAAGTGTCCTCAGATATATGTTATAACGGAACGCATCCGTGCACATACACACACATATATACACATACATATTCACACGACCATACACGTGCACACACATAAATATATTCATGTATGGTACATACAAATAACACTTTGGATATTAAGGCGGGATATACATTTAGACAGGAAAAAAATCAAGCAATGTTGAGGGATTTTTTTAACGGAGAAATAATTATTCTACATTAACCAAACAATAGGTATACTTTAATAGTATATTGAAGTAAACAAAACAATTTTTTAAATTAATTTATTATCAAAATGGTGGAGCTGTGGCGGAGTGTTACAGAAAGGTTGCCGCGGGAGTTGCGAATCGGCGTGCAGTCTAGGTGCGCGTAGACTTTAATTTGCAAAAAATTCAAACATTTTTTCAGTTAGAACACGTATAGCTTCTATTTGACAGTGATTAAAATGAAGAAAATGCAAGTTTAAGAGAATGGCACGCTTTCACAAAAAAATCAACATTTCACGCAGATTTTTTGTAAGATTTGCATTTAGAGGGTAGTTTTTTTCTAATTCTTTGTTTTTAAAAATTAGTTTACACCCTTTTACATTTGCAAGGGTAGTTTTTACTTCTTTGCATTTAAAGGGTAGTTTTTCCCCCAATTTTTGGCATTTAAAGGGTAGTTTTTTCCCCAATTTTTGGCATTTAAAGGGTAGTTTTTTCCCCAATTTTTGGCATTTAAAGGGTAGTTTTTACCCCTTTACATTTGCAAGAGTAGTGTTTTGCCTATTTTTTAGATTTAAAGGGTAGCTTTTTCTATTTTTTGCATTTAAAGGGTAGTTTTTACCCCTTTACATTTGCAAGAGTAGTTTTTTCCCTATTTTTTACATTTGAAGGCTAGCTTTTTCTATTTTTTGCATTTAAAGGGTATCTTTTACCCCTTTACATTTGCAAGGGTACTTTTTACCCTGTTTGCATTTGAACGGTAGTTTTTTTTTAATTTTTCAAAAACATTTCTCGTCAGAAACATTTCTCGAAGGTGGCAATAAGGCTAGCATTGCCCCTCTTGCATTTGCACGGGTAGTTTTTATCCTTTTGCATTGGCAAGGGTAGTTTTTACCCTTTTGCATTTAAAGCGTACTTTCGTTTTCTAATTTTTCAAAAACATTTATCGTCAAAAACATTTCTCGAAGGTGGCAATGAGGCTTGCATTGACCCTTTTGCATTTGCAAGGGTAGTTTGTACCCGTTTGCATTTAAAGGGTAGTTTTTTTTCTAATTTTTCAACAACTTTTTCGTCGACAAAACGTCTGGAAGGTGGCAATATTATGAATATTTCTATCAAGTTTCAACTTAATCGCTTTAATAGTTTTTGAGTAATCCGGCGCGCCAATTAAAAAAATGTAGTTCTGAGAAAAACGCGTTTGAAGTTTACGTAGAATTCAAATTAAATTGCACTAGGTACTTGTGGTAACTAATTACTTAAGTAATCTGTTACAAACTAATTAAATTATCAAGTACAGTTGTAATTGTAATTGTTAGTTGTTAATTCAATTACTTTTCGCCCATCTCATTGTTGACGGGCTGTAACGTTTGAAGTTTTTCAAATTTTGCATTGAAACTTTGGGAAAATATTCTACATACATAGTTCTATCGTCGTAAATGTATATCCCGCCTTGAACCGCCGTCAAAAATGAGTTACAATTTGTGTCCAAAGTCAAAGCATCTCGACGTTCTCCCAGACAAGACATTCGCACGTTAAAAAATAAAACGGCTTAATTAATTAATGCAACGGTGGAGTAGCTGTTAGAAAAAAAAAGATATCTCGCCGACTTAGTATCTCGCAAATTAAGAGTGTCGCGGACGAGACCAAAACTCGTTTGTCTCTCCGAGGGTGCTTTTTCTCGTGCTCTCCCGTATATTTTTTTCCCCCGTCTTTTTTTCTTCAGCTCCTTGTTCTTCTTCGTAAATTTATAGCAACACTTTTGCTGCTCGTTTTTATCTCAGTCTCGTATTTCTTCTTTTCCACTCTCCGTGTCCCCTCTTCGTCTCCGTAACATCCTTGGGCTTTCGCTCCGAGTCGTATAACGAAGCGAAAACGTCGCACGGCTAATTTTCCATAATTCCTCAAATAAAAAAAAAGTGAAGAAAAAGCAATGCCATTTTCTCTCCTCGTGTGCCTTTCACGGAGAGACGATACACGTCCAGTCAGCCCTTTGCCGACACGGGTGAACGCAGACTTACTGGCTGATGTCTTTCGTGGGTAAATCTCTTTTTCTCTTTTTCTTCTCTCTCCACCTGTTTCTCTCTCCGTCTCTCGGTCTCTCCTGCTTGTTATATCACGAAAGAAGAAAAATAATCTCTTGTATATATAGAAACGCCTCGGTGTAATGGAGGTTATTTCGCGCTGCAAGACACCGAGCCAACCCCTCGCCTCCTCGCTCTCAGTCGCCTCCATCGCACCCCCGACGACGTCCGTGCTTACTTTTCCACCCTCCTCGCCTCTCAACCTCGTCCCGACGAGGTAACGTTCACCCCACTCGATTGCCATCCTTTGTCTCTTTTTCACTCCCACTCTCGAGCTTGCGCGAGTAAAAAATAATATCCATTTGCGAAGATGGCGTGAAGTGCGGCCGAAAAAAAAGACCTTCGATGCTTTATCGTCGCAAATTATTGGAGCGATTGCCTCGATTCGTTTGAGAATTATTGAGAATCACCAAGTTCTCGTTTGTTTGCTTCTTTTGTTTTTTTTTCGATATTATTAGCTTGTTCTGTGATAATTGGAAGCTGTCGCGTGAATTTAGTAATTTGTCAAATAATCGGTGGCAAACAATACAAATGTTAGATACTAATGGCCCACTTTAGTAATTATCATCGCTGATGAACAAATAATTCTTGAAATCTGCTGAACAGATTATAATTGAGAAGCAGGCGAATAAAACCGGCATACCCACAGGACGTCTATTTTTTTTTTTTTCGTATCTAAAAACTGGCTTTTTGCTTAAAAAGGCAGTTTTTAACAAATTTTAGGGTGTTTAGAGCCGGATTTGAATCAAAATATTTCGGGAGCTAAAAAAGTGTGCTCGAGAAGCACGAAAAAAAAAAATTTGACGTCGCGTGGACTAGTCCGGTCTCGTTCGCCTGCTCCTTAATCGCTAATATGAGGGAGAACACATTCAGCTTAATCGTACTGTGAAAAATTATAGTTTGTTTTTCCAATGCAATATTTAATGTATGGTGTAAGGAGTACTAATATTCACCCGATCTTTCATGATAATTTCGGTGAAACATTATTCTGAACGAGCGGTCTAAGGTTTTCGTGTGTCTGTAATAAAAATAATTACAAAATAAGCATTTTTCGAGTGACTCGTGCAAGCACTGGTCGAAATAATTCCCGTTAATAGAATCAACACTAACAAGGAACATTTCTTTGGTGTCGTCCTTCGATTTTGTTGAAACTTATATATGTTATGAAGCATTGAAAAATAAGCGACACGTATTTATTTTTATTGGCGGAAAAACTGTTTTAAGGGGGTGAAACTAGCGCTCGAATAGGGGGGATTCACTCCTTAATTATTTTTTTTAGCAATAACTCTCTAGTGGATTTTTCATCGCTTCGGATTAGAAGAATTTTCGTTTTTGTTTTATTGTGATCGGTTGACTGCTTGTGGGTAAAACTGCAATATTATCCCTTGACATGTCTTTCTTCGAGGGTTGGTTTCACCGCTTAAAACCGTTTTTCCGCCGATGAAAATAAAAATGTGTGGTTTAGTTTTCAATGCTTCACAACATATATAAGTTTCATAAAAATCGAAGGGCGACACCTGAGGGATGTTCATTGTAAGGTTTCATCAATGTGCTTGAATCCCAATAATTGCCTGCTGTTATTTGCGACACTTTTGCGACCCAATTATACGATGAAACTTCTATTATTTTGTCTTTGATTCACTCATTAACACAGACAATTGCAAAAATTACGTAAAAACAAGTGGAAAGTCCTCATTCAACGAACAGAGAGAAAAACATGAATAACGGGAAGTTTTGGGAATGTTCTTTTCTCTCGATATAAAAATATGGTTGCAATATTCTCGAACTTTCTTACTTGGAAGCCACTGACCCGAAGCTTCTCTAGTAGCAATTATCCTAGGAGGCTCCGGGGCGATTTTACATCGTTCCTGCATGAGCCCCATATACATATCGGACAGTATACCTATGCCTTTATACAGAATGCCGCGGATGGATTTTTCACCGAGCTTGTATGTGCATACATGCGGATGTACCACGCACGTGGAGGTTTTGGACTGCCTATACATAAAAGAAAGGACGAGAAAAGCCTTGAAAAGGATACACTTTGCAGAGCGGGCTATAAGCGGGCTCCATTTTGTTCTGGGGGCCCTTAGGCGCCCTCGTGCTTACATTCACATACTCGTGAGGCTGTATACCAAGTGCGCTTTTCCCGTACGAGAAAAAGAAAACCAATACGAACAGGAGCGCTGTCACAGGAGCGTTGTAGGTATATATATATATATATAGGGTGTCTCAAAATGACCTGATAATTTAATTTATTAATAAAACGAATGATTTATTTGAAAAGTACGAATATTTCCATTTTAATATAGTGTACAAACATGGAGGTTATGTGTAGAACACAATATCCCATAAATGGCCGCTTCGTCCCTGCTTGCAAACGAAACGAAACAAAAACGCCCTCTTTTGACGAAATTATCAATGACATTTGGCCATAATTGCGGACTAATTATATCCGTATATTTACTGCAATTAAATATGCGGACATAATTAGTCCGCATTAAATATGCGTACAAATTGTGTCCGCATAATTAGTTCACGGACTAATTATCACATAACTAGTGTGTGATAATTGTGTGACAGGTATCACACAATTATAGTTTGATAACTATATCACACTATAGTGTGCTCACTATATCACACTTTAGTGTGATCACTTTATTACACTATAGTGATCACACTATGCACTATAGTGTTATCACACGATACGATATACAGTGATCGCACTATCACTATAGTATGATCACTATATCACATTATACATATATATCACACTATATCACACCATGGTTTTTTTTAAATGTGATCACTGTATAGTGTAATATAGTGATCACACTGTAGTGTGATGTAGTGTGATATATCACTATAGTGTGATATATCACTATTATGTGATATAGTGATCACACTATATGTGATATATCACACACTTCAATTATGCGTGCAATTGTTTCCTTGAACTCCGGAATGGTCTATGGATCATTGGCATACACTTTTCCTTTCAGAAAACCCCATACAAATAAGCCCAATGGCGTCAAATCACACGATCTTGGTGACCAATTCACATCGCCGCGGCGCGAGATAACACGACCATGAAACTTCGTCTGTAATAACTATACAGTAACAATGCAGCAAACAACAATTTCTATACGTTGCGCGATCGTGTAATTCTCCGTGACCGAACCTCAATACTTCGTGATGGCAGTTGTCAATATTAGTACTCTATGTTCGCCACAAAGAAAATGGCGCGCAATTTAAAATATCACGTCATTTTGAGCCACCCTTTATATCGTTGTTCTACCGATATACAGTGACTGGAACGTTCCGTTTCTCAGGGCACATACTCATTAGATCTCCGACACACAAGCGATCGCAGAGGAACTTCATGGACCTTTCTGCATACCTATATCTATGTATATCCTCACTTTTACACGTATATCTCTCTGTGTAGGCTTGCAACGTCGTGTGGGTGTTGGGATGTGGGTTGGAGGGATGAAAAAAGTGGAAGGGATGCGGCTGCTGGCTTCTCTCATTTGCTCGTGTGTGTATGGGTGTATGTGTACTTATGTGTATGCATATATATATCGAGAGAAAAAAGAGAGGGCTAGAGAGAGAGAGAGAGAGAGAGAGAGAGAGAGAGAGAGAGAGAGAGAGAGAGAGATTGCTGTGAGCGCTCGGGCACACGTTTGAAGCGCAGGCGCAACGCGCGAGATATTGATAAAAATACGCGAAGGTTCACCCTCATCGTTCTCGCGCGCACGTCCACCTCCGCACCTCCCTCTTTTACCCACCGGCAAGCTCCGCCGCGCGGCATCTCAGAAGATATTCTTATGTCGAGGACCACCCCCTACGGTCTCGCGTAGACTCGACTCTAATACTCTACGCTGTTTCTCTCTCTCTCTCTCTCTCTCTCTCTCTCTCTCGCTCTCTGCCTCATCCCTTGCGTTTCGTCCCTCACGTTTTCCCCGCAATTTCAGGCCGCTCGGCTTACGTTTGTATGTACCTTCGCTCGCGCTCAAGTCCCAAGCACCCCCTTATTACGACATTAACATAATTATTAATATATTTTCCCCGTGGAAAATTTCATTTGGCGGGGCAAGCGAGCGAGAAAACGTTAACGAGGCCATAACGATCCTGCTTCCGTGTATTATGCAATGTTATACAGCTCCGGTATATATATATTTACATATGTATATATACATATATATATATGTGTAGTAGACAAATGTCCGACATCTTCCGCTATCTGTCCGCAGTCGCTTTTCTCCCAAAGCTCTCACTCTCGTGAAGCGGTGATGAGGTGAGCGAGTTGTGATACAATACGATAATGTGAATATCACAATATATATACATCAGGGTGGCACAATTTTCAGCTCTATTTTTTTTTCTTTTTCTCACCATCCCATTATCTTCTTTAAAGAAAGAAAAAATTGTCGCGGAAGCTGCGAGCAGTCGAAAAATATTTAGAGGTTGCCCAAGCCACCCAAAAATTCAAATTTTCATAAAAAAATCGATTTTTTTTCATCCACTTCTCATCTATGAGTTTTACGCTTTATCCATTTTCAATTAACCTCCCGAAAGCTCTAGCCGGCCGAAGAATATTTAGTGGTCGCTCAAGGTTTTCGAAATTCAGAATTTCCGGCAAAAAATAAATCTCGCATGCACTATAATTTCTTGTAGCATAAAAACAAAATAAACAGTGTAGTGTTACATTTTCTGAATAATTTATTATAATAATTTGTAACGAACACCAATTAGACGATATGTGTGATTAATTTAAATTTTCATAACAAAATCGGTTTTTTTTTCGTCCACTTTTCACCTATGAGTTTTACGCTTTATCAATTTTAAATTGACCTCAAGGTTTACGAAATTCAGAATTTTCGCCAAAAAATAAATCTCGCATGCCTTGTAGCATAAAAACTAAATAAACAGTGAAGTGTTAACTTTTCTCAATAATTTATTATAATAATTTGTAACAAGCACCAAGTAGACGATATGTGTGATTGTGTATTATTATGTATTATTGTATTATGACGTCGCTCGTCACAGAGTACAGCTACGATTGGTCCGCAGTTCGACTGACGAGACCAACTGTGGCACGCATTACGACGCGCTGAAAAGGGTTGCCGTTTCAGTTTTTCGACTAAGACGACCTGTAATTTAGTTTATGGACAAGAGCTTTAAAGAATTATTTTATGAGAACAAAGATGATAATTCTTGGGTTAAGAAAGTGTAAGGTAAATTAAAAAAATCTGAAAGAATAAAGGATTAATTGTTTTGAAAATTTTACAAAGCATCAAATTTATGAGTGAGAAAGAAAAAAAATTGGAAATTTAAAGCTCTTGAGCGACCACTGAATATTCATTGGCCGGCTAGAGCTTTCGCGAGGTTAATTTTGAAATTATAAAGCGTAAAATTCATGGGTGAGAAGTGGACGAAGACAAAAATCGTTTTGAACTACGCGACTCAACCTAGAAAATGACATTGTTAAAAGAAAAAAATTCAGCTGTATTGGGCAAAGTATTGAGCAAAAGTATTGGGCCGATTTGCAAAAAAAAAATCGAAAACTGAGACTTCTTTGATTGAGTACCTACTGAAAGTAAAGCTTGAAGACTAGTAACTGGATTAAAAAATGATAAAAATTAGTTGATTATTTTTTGAGAAAGTTTGATATTAATGTTAACATGAGCGTGCCATTAAAGCTAGTTTCATATTCCATGTGTGTCACGTGATTACCGACTACTATGTAAATTTTATTTAAAAAAAAGACTAAGGCACATCACTTAAGTGCCCGCCGTCAATTATGTTGACGCATATATGTGATAAAACATTGAAAACTATTAACGTGTATTTTTTTTACCTGCGGAAAAACGGTTTTGAGGGGGGAAACAGCCTCTCGAATAAAGCGATGTTGGGGGGGGGGGGGGGTGGTTTTGCAGTTTCACCCACAAGCAGTCCACCGATCTGAATAAAACAAAAACCAAAATTCTTCCAATGTTAAGCGATGAAAAATCTACTAAAGAATACATTTTTTAATTTTGAATTAAGGCTCGACACACCTGTCTTTGAGGGGTCGTTTCCCCTTGTAAAAACGTTTTTCCGCAGATAAAAAAAATCACGTGTCAAATAGTTTTCAATGCTTTATCACATATATGAGTTTTAACAAAATCGAAAGCGGGCACTTAAGTTATGATTCTTGTCAGAGAGAAATCAGTTTTTTTGTGAGGCAGTCCCCCCCCCTCCCCTAGAAAAAGGGCTGGCTATACCAATGCAATAGATAGCGCATTCGAAACAATATATTTAGTTCCGGCTTGTAATATATTGTTATAATGTAAGTAGATATATTTTTTTTCCGTTTTTGGCTCTTGGCAGCGCCATATGATTTAAACGTCACATTGCTAATTTCGCGTACGCAAATACTAGCTTCTCTTTTTGGAGTACCATTTAGTTTTGACATTACTAAAATTTACTTTTCGATCCGTTAGCCCTAGCGTGTGTTGTGAAATTTCAATCCCATCGGAGAATGAGGAACATTTTCGTTGCTTCGTGCTTTTTTGCTACCGAGAAGGCAAAAGCGCGTTGCAAGTATGTGAAATTTTTTTTAGAGATATGAATACGATGCTGTGGATCATTGGCGTGCAGAAAGTGGCAGATTTAAAAAGTCAGAGAGGCAGTCAAGATTTCGATGTCAATGGTGCACCTTGCGCTGGATGGCATGTAGTAAGAAGATAAAACCAAAGATAGGTCAGGCGTTAAACAACACTGCAACTGTTGTTTCTCGCCATTCACGCAACCCTGGGATGGTAAAAAAGCATGATCCTCAAATGGCACATAAGTGAAGCGATTAACGTTCCAAATTGTGTTTTATCGGTTGAACTACTCCATGAAAATCGTTGCAACGTCGCTTGGCTTGAGTGCATCCATCATATAGTCCACACCTCGCACCTCTGGACTAAAATTTGCTTAGAGCTTAGTGGAAAATTCACGAGGGTGCAAATTAAGCAGATTTGAACTTCTGTCAAAACTACTTGGATGAATTTCTTTCTACCATCAAGCCGCAAGAATTATACAAGAGAGGAATTCCTCAGCTATCAGGGCGACAAAGGACCATCGTTCAAAATGGCGCATCCATAATTGATCAAACTTATTTCCGAGTATATAAATAAATTATTTTACAAAAATCACAACACCGGGATATTGAAAATCATTGTAAAAATTGCACATATTGTTGTAGAACATTTTATCGTAAAATTTCGTACTGCAAATTAATATTTTATTTTGAAAAGTCAGCAGTACAACGATTAAATTACACTGTGACCACGTTGATCTTTTTTCGAGAAGGCAACAAGCCGATGGTTTGTTTGCTTTGGCGCTCTCATCGCGATGAGCTCAAAAAGTGTATTCCGCCAAATTTCAACGTGCAGAAGGAAGAATAAGAGCTTGAGGAAATTCATTCGATTGATTAAACGTTGGACTATATTTGCAACGAATAACTGAGCTAAAAGAATCGATCTCCCAGTTGGCGAGAGAATGATTTACCATCTTAACGTTCTTCGAGTATGATATTCTTGGTAATCTTCTTTGTTTGTTACGCAAATATACGTCAGCGTGATCGGATGTTCATGTGAGTTTTTGTACGATACTTACTTGCTCCCGTTTCTCATCTCATCGTGTGGCTCCGCAATGCAGTTGAAGAGGCTCCATGAGTTTTGGCATACGATATTCCACATCATGTTCAAAATAGCGATAACGAATATATATAAACGCATGTATTATCTTTAATGGTCTCAAATAGCCTATTATTCCATTCAATTAGCTTATTCCATTCAATGATTTTTATTTTTAATTGCCTTCGATTATAGACACTGCATATACAGGGTGTCCTGTTATGAATGGCTAATCCTGCAACTGTCGATAGGTCAGATCATGTCCTACTGTATGCTGAAATTTCAGTTTAGTAAAAATCTCACGGTTTTCGAGATTTTTGGCTTTATGTTATTTTTTTTAAATCATCTAATTTTGGTTTTTTGTATGCCATTTCTACAAATGATATGAATCGACCATAAGTAAGCAACTTTTTCAAGTAATTGGCACGGCATGCATAGTACATTTTTTTACACCGCAGGCTATAAAGGTCAGATGTTCGCATTCGTCGGTATGAGAATTTTGCATGAGATCTTTTTTCATAAAGTTCCCTTACCATTGAAGGTTTAAAAGAACACTTCTCTCGATAAAACAAATAACCAAGAGTATTTTTGGAAAATCCGGGT